>LQNS02277097.1:37490787-37503502 GCA_001587735.2 Parhyale hawaiensis | reverse complement strand
TTGGGTCTCTTGACCAGATTTACAGCCTCACTTCTATCGGTTTGTTAGCATTATGACGCATACACACGATAAGGCGCCAGTTACCCCCGTAATGGCTCATAAGGGCCACTAATGCCTTTAATAATAGTAGACCTTTAGAGTATCACTGCTTGGACTTTTGCAGGATGAGGACTTTTCTGAGTATATACATACAGTAAGTAACGCTGAACAGAGGTCAGTATAAGTAAGTTATTGATACGATAAGGCCACAGTTACTTCAGCAATGACGCATAAGTGTCATTAATGAATTTAATAATAAGCTTTTAAAGTATCACAAGTGCAGAAATTAAAGACGTTGTCTTTAATTTCTGCACTTGTGATACTGATAATATTAAAGCTACGTTTCCCAAGAAGAGAATCTAATCGCAACGCTCTACTACGAAAATATGGAAGACAAGTGCTCACATTGTTCAGAGAACTTGAAAAGTTTGATCTAAAATCAAGAAAAGCTCAATGTGACATCGACTTTTTGGAAGCTTGTATTCAGCATCGTCTAACATCCAAATTTGCACATTTTCGACTCTACAATCGACAGCTTGCCGGATCTTCTATTTATTCAAAATTCCAGAAGAAAGTCTTAGATAATGAATTGAGAGCCAAAAAAGCGCATCTGAAAAAGCTTTTAAAGTAGAGTTACGTGGACTTCAGTAAAATGAGGACAAACATTTTCCAAGCGATACCCATGTGCATAGAACCGAGGCAAGTTTTTAATGTGATAAGGTCGCCGTTAAGTCCATAAAACGTAAACTTTTAAAGCATCACTGCTTGTACTTCCATAAAATAAAAAAATTGTTTACCTACATATATACACAGTGGCGCGCATAACCCGAAAAACCAAGGTAAGTTCAAGTATTTGATGCGAAGAGGTTGCTATTATGACCATAATGGCTCATAAGTGGCACTACAAAGCAAGTCTCCTAAATTAGCGCAATACGTTCTAAAAGAGGAATGCATGGTAAGACGGCGTGCCAAGTAAGAGGTTTACTTTTACTGGGTTGCCAGTTCTTACAGAGCGTTATCCTACACGGTTACATAGCGGTAACTGATATATTTTTTATATGTAAGTAGCTACAAGCATTCGATACAACAGGACCCATAACATGGCGCGTCAGTCTCCCTCATGCCTTTAGCAATAGTAAAGTTAGCGTTACTGCTGGAATTTCGGTGGAATAAGGATAAGAATCCTAAAGCATTATGATACTGGATTCCATAAGGAAAGCTGCATGCTAGAGTAGAATTGCACACTTTAAAAATATCAAAGTATAACTGACTGGATTTCAATCGGATGCAGACAAAAATTCGCAAACAATCATATATTGAATACTACGAAAATACCTCAGATATTCTCACGATGGTTCATATAAAACTACTGCTGCCCCTAATAACAAGACATATAAAGCATCACTACTCTGGAGTTTCATGACGAATATAAAATATTCCATGCCAAACACATTGACACCTGAGCGAGGTATAAGACAAAGGGTATATAACATCTACATTACACTAAAAGTTAGGGAATCACACGTCAAGTCTACGTTTATAGCTCGTAGTGCTACCGACAGCAGTACTTAAAAGAACAGCTTGTCTCCTAAGACAGCAATAAAAATATGAAGGACCAAAATTTTAGCTCCGGCGTAAGTTACTACGTTGTTACGAAGAAGATAGTGCAGTAACCGTGGATAAAGGCGAAGTACTTTACAGGGGAGTGCATAGGAAACAAAATATTTCTCCAGCGTCATGCTGTACATGCGAACTAAGTATTTTGTTAACACAGAACAGTGCAAAGAAAATTGAGCAATTATTTGTAGTAGCTACGTATACATTACCGTCGATATGAATAAATTTAGTTGTGAATGGACGTCTTTCAACGAAATTTACACCAACTGGGAATATTATCTAGTTATGAAAACCCTTCACTACGGTTGGAACATTTTTGACTAAAGTTCTAAAACCAACAGAAAACTGTCAGGACTATACAAAAACATTCCCAGAAGAATACCAGCTGAGTCTCCAAAAGAAATAGCTACTTTGGGATGCGATGAAACATTCAAATATTTATCTGTAAGCAAGCATAGGGAACTCAGCAAAGTTATTCAGGACAGATACGCCAAGTAGCGAAATATTAATGGATAACCATTTATTCAATAACAGACTTTTTGTAAACATTTTTTCTCAAAATTAAATAGGTCTCACAGAATTTTAGTCGGCATTATATGCGGAAAATAAAGAGCTCATCTCGCGCCGTACTGCTGTTGATGTAATTGACATAATAAACAACGGGAGTACAAAAAGGAAACACTTATCTAAGTTATTACTGTCGATATTCGCAAACATTCGATACACACAAGTGGAGCACAATAATCTCGGCGGCGCTGCCGTTACATAAGCGATGTGCTGTGTACAGCTAGTGGGATGGCAAGGAAACTAGAGCGTTTACCTCATGTACCACGGTGGACAGAGCGAGTGTTTCGAAACAAAGAAGTTGCGAAGGGAAATAAGATAGCGCACTTCGCACAGCGACTAGAGCTATAATTTTGGTACATACAATCACAGCGTGAACAGTATAGATATCTGCAGTGACTGAGGGTGTTATATATTAATTAAATTAGAATAGTGAGAGGTATTCGATCGCTACGTACCTATGCATCAGGTCCGTCGGAGGAAAGCGTATGTTTTAGTGTGGACCAGTACAGAGGGAGTATCACCATTTGCACAGCGACTATAGGGGATATTAGAATAGTTAGAGGTTCTCACCCATATGCATTACGGTAGAGATAAGGATGTATTTTGCGTGGACAAAAACAAAAAGAGCGGTAAGATATGCACAGTGAATAAAGTTGGCATTAATTATAGACTTATGAGAGGTTTTCACTCCAGCAGGAAACACAACGAGCCACAGTAATACCGGCAGCTGGCATAATTACTTGGAATAAATTCAGTAGCGGCAATTTGCCGGAAAATCATTATCGATTAAGAGAACACTTGTTGCATTAATTTCCAGACAAATTGACAGCCTTAGAAGGAATTGGATCGAAAGGAAACCTGGACACATGTGGATCCGTATAACGAGTAGACGTATAAGATAAGCGGAGGGATGCATTTAGTTAAAACAAATGTCGATACAAAGCATTATAATATCAATGATAACATACCAATAGCATTTTATGTTTCAATTGATTGATTTGAACTGGTTCTCTAAGCTTATTTTAAAGAATGTCGATATGAAGCACTATCATTATATTGTAGGTGGTTAAATTTTGATGTTTTAATTGGCAAAAACTGGTTCTCTAGACGAGGTATTCACCTTGATTGAAGATTTTTTATAAATATTATTAAGAGCATATAATACGGTCCGTGCAAAAGCAACGTTTGGATTATCATACACAAATAAAGAAATAATCGTCTCGTCTGGAACTTGTTTTTGTACACATGATTATTACAGTTAGTTCTTTGATTTTTCAGATCCATTCTGAAACGGTGTGCGTTATGCTGTTAAATAATATTGATAAGAATACCTTAAATCAAGGCCGATATAATACGAGCTCGTATAACCTGTGGTTGCAGTTACTTCTGTTGTCTTTCTTGAGTCCGATCGCACTTTGAGAATGAATTTGCAGTTAATTTTTTCAAGGCAGCATGTGAGTGCATCTACAAGGTGTCGCTCCATATGTACATATATGCCGACAGATGATGCTTGCAGCAGCAAATCTGCCGTAAGTTTTCACTGCTGTGAATGTGGTTATATCTTTGGGGTGCCGGCCAGCAGCATCAGATCGCAAGCTCAGGAACAATTGAAGGATGGAAAACCTTAACTGACTGCCAAACCGAATGCCAATATTTGGATACGGTGACAGCCAAAGTGGGCCACGGATAAGTGCCCTAATTTGAGGGGATGTAACACACTGGGCTACTGGTATATACACTGTAATGTCGAAGTACCAGACGTCTTCAGAAATCAGAAACTCATTCCAGAAGCTGCATGGCTCAAGGACTAAACTTGAATAGCTAAAGCTTTTTGCAGTCTTTTCGAAATTTCTGCCCTTCAATTTCGTGGCTATTACCACATTACACGTAACTGCAAGCAGGAGCAGTGTGCACTCCGTGCATCCACAGGTTTTCTGTGAGTACGTTAACTGAAAGCAACGAGCTTCTATTAAAGCTCCTCGACAAAAAAAGTTCCTAGCAAACTCATATGCCATACTGCACGCGTTACGGTATACATAAAAACAATTGTGCACATATGATACTGTACATGATCGCGAATAACACGTGTCGTTTTTAGGCCGCCACTCCCCACAGGCATGAAATTTGTAACGCATTCGTCCAAAGTAAAACTTCGAGACACGACTTGCCCAGAACTTCAGGCCCTGGCTTCGACCCAATGAATCGAGATTCAGGCGTCTACTCTTAATCGGTTACCCCTGAGTCTTTTTGAAGCTTTATATTGCTCAGTAAAATGCAATTTTCAGCCGGCTCATCGCATAATGCGCTTGCTTCTAGCGCCCCGAACACGATTCACCGAGAAAAAGTCGAATCTCAAATTGACTACTTCGTCGGCCAATCGAACCCACCCTTCATGTCATGTGACTCTGAATATTTTACACGTAGTAGCCATGATACAGGCCGGCCATACATGATGATCAACGGACGCTATTTCGGTCTGAGGAATTTCTACAATTTTTGGCTGGGAATAATTTGATCGTTACTAAATAAAAAGTAATAAAACTGCTTTCTTAGCGGAGGTGGCTGCCAAAATATTTCATCAGTGAGGGAAACAACAAGCTGGTTCCCAGTACCTAGGTCAGGATCAATAATTGATATTGACAGCTAGGGATACAGATACCTAGGTCAGGATCAATAATTGATGTTGACAGCTAGGAATACAGATAGTGGCGACAAAAATTCATAAGGACATGATCATGTGATGCTGTTATCAAATACAGTAGTTTCCATTCTTTGAAATAGACAAAACACAATGTAATAAGGCATTTCAAGGTCAATATCATATGTACACTGGCCTAGACTATCGCAAGCTCGGGAAAAAGTAGTTTTTTATATTTGAAACAACTTCAGTTTGGCGTGCATATATATACTGAAAGAATATTATGTACGTAACTGTTACGTAATGGAATCTTAGAAGGCAGCTACACTATGTCTTTCAGTTCAAAACAACACGGTAACAGTTCAACCAAACCAAAATGGTAAATATAACTTCCTGGTTTTAGTCAGCTGAGTATCTCCTAAAAATCATTGGTATATGGGACAAAAATATCAGTAACACAGCATAAAACGTGTTGTGAACGGGCGTTTTTCTGCAGTACTCCCATATTATTACAGGAAGATTTAATTTTTAAGAGATTTAAACAGAAATTGCACACGAATACGCGGTATCTAACTCCAATTGGGTTCGCTAGCTTAGGACATAAGTATTAATTGATATTTTAAGTAAACATTACATAGCAAGAATCATGCCTGACCTTTGCTGCAGGTCATGCACGGTAGAATACGATATCTTTCAGCACAGGTTATAGAAGAAGAAAGATACTTCAAAAGCTTAATGAAAACCGGCGGTCTAATCACACCACACATTTTTGCTATAATACAACATTTCAGTGCGAACAGTTGCCATCAAAAGCATCTCACCGAAATCACCAGTCTATACCTTACAATATTAACAATAACATTTAGAATGAAATTTGGGACAGAAACACTAACCAAGACCTGCCGATCGTACCTCTAAGTATTTACTTGCATATAGGACTTGACGAGCTAAAATATTCGAATAAAAGTAGAGACCAAAACCCCGCACACCTATAACCCTGCAAGGTGTATATGAGCAGTGACAGATTTCAATCATTTATAGTAACGCGGTGGAACACAAAAAAAAAAAAAATACATACCAAGGCCCGTAGCCGATTCCTTTAAGGGATAGCTAGGACTTGGCAGACAACGTTTCAAAGTGGCATTGGATTTACATAATAAATACGGAAAAATGTTATGAGAATCCACTGATATATTATATAAGATTAATGGACTGCAATCTTTCAGCATGCTATTGGTTTAAAAACCCACAAGAAGAAAAGTTGTCTAATTCCAGTCCTCATGATGCAGGACTGGATATACTGCAATATTTTAGCACGATCGATATTGCATAAAAACCCACATGATCTAAGACCCGTTGTATCCCCAGAACATAGGAATGTATTGATTCATAAGCTACATAATTTCAGGACGACACTGTGAAGAAAAAAAAAAAAACAACATAGGAATGTATTGATTCATAAGCTACATAATTTCAGGACGACACTGTGAAGAAAAAAAAAAAACAACATAGGAATGTATTGATTCATAAGCTACATAATTTCAGGACGACACTGTGAAGAAAAAAAAAAAAACATACAAAGAGCCATTGCGCAATCTTGGCGCAATTTGACCATAAAATCTAAACTGAGCAGTAATGTGCGAAGCATCCCTGGCAGGAGGTGGAATCAATGCCCCGTAATCTGTAGGCTCATTTTTGATATAATTGGATCATTTAGAAAGGAGAGAGCCACTCAGACGATCGCCCCTTGAATTACCAATGATGGTAGCGCGGACACGTTAGTAGGAACAGCAGCGCGGCGAACAATCCAGTTTGATTTTATTTTTTTTGTGGGCCATACAAGCAGTGGTAATTAGGTGAAATGGGCATCATGATGAGACTGTTACTGCTCAGAAAACAATTTTTGATGCCCAGTAAGGTAAAGTTGTCATCGCCGCATATCACAGCTATAAGAAACCTACATGCACTGGTTCGTGCTTGTTGCGGATAGGTCATGCATGGTCCAGAGTTTGATCGTTCGGCTTCGTTTCATATAAAGAAGTGAATAGTATGAGTCTTGTGTTTTGGGAACAATATATTTACAGTAGGTTACCAAGAAAGTTCGGCCAGTTTTTATAGGTCAATTGCCGAACAAAAAAAAAAGCAATAGAATTTTTGATTACAAGTAGTGGCGTATAGGAGAAACATATTCTGTCTTTTTTTCAGTTGTATTCATTTTTCGTTCTGTACTTAGGAAATAAATCATATATAATCTCGAGTTTACGAGGCAACAACATTGACGAAAAATGTTAGTACAGATTGCGAATCGCATTCAACATAACTTCTTCGCATACAAAAACAAGCACAATAAAACTACGCTGGATTCGATTAGATTAGATAGGCGGCAGTAGACGGACACACAGACGCATTCCAGGAGAGACACCAGGACTTACGCTGCGGCCCTCCATGAACTATTCCAATATCAGAGTGGGAATACGACGGAGCTCCAGCATCAGTGACGAAATATTACTGTACAATTACAAATCTTGTTTTTCCAATCATGTTCTCTCAAATATAATATGCTTGCATGAAGACAAAATAAGTATTCAGGGCACCAGCTGGTAGTAGAAGACACAAATACTAGCTGAAAGATTACTCAACAAAGGCAACTGCAGTCAAGTACCTAGACACGGGCAAATTGCGATAGATAAAAATCATGATACAAGTAATCATGAAAACAATTAAGTGATCGAAAAATACCAGTAATCAAAAACACGAGGACTAGCAAAAGTGGACAAGTTACCAAAAGGTAAAAGGTAAAGTCAACTTGACAGTACTCCAACTCCCCAACTGGGAAACCCACATGCACTGGTTTGTGCTGAAGATATAGGCCAAAATGCCCCAGAGGAGTATACGGCTGCAGTCGACCACAGACTGTCTAGAGGTACGGCGCCAGTGGCGGAAGACACCATGCAACAATCTGCGACCCCCAACCCTCCCCATTGCTGGGGAAAGTCAATAAACCCACAGCAGTACGCAGCGCCGTCAAGATCTTGCCTAGCTGGGAGCGAGGTTCGAGCCTGCGGCCTTGAGAATCAAAGTCAAACGCTTTAATCCGCCGCTACTGCTGCTACCAAAGAAACAAACGAAACAAGTAAACAAAGACGCCAGCATGCAGAGGGATTAGTAATCCAAAATGCAAATAATCAGAGATGCACTTAATAAAATTCGTAAGCAAATCAATAATAATTGCAACAGTAAATAAAGAAAAATAGTCAAAGACGCAAGAAAAGATAAGCTGTTAAACAAAGATATCGGTAAGCAAAGAAGCAGATCAGTAAAGATACAAAGAGAGAAGTAGCTAATCTTAAGAGACGCTCAAATCAAGACACGAATATCAGTAACTACCTAGAGATACGATTAACTGGCCAAATGAGTTAATTAACTAATTAACGACAAAGCGCGATAAAAGATACCAGTTACGAAAACAAAAAAAAAAAAAATCAAAAATTCACTCTCGATGAAGACCACAACTGCACTTTGTACCAAGCCAGTTCCTCTCGCCACCAAGACAAAACCAAAGCGTAGCCGTTAATAATTGGTATTTGTTAGAGGGCCTTCGTTAACCCACTCTTTAGAACTTCGCTCGCCCGCAGCACCTGCGGAGATGGAGACCATTCGATAAGTAGAGGATTGAGGACCAATTCCTCGATATGATACACTAGTTACATGCTTATTGTACTGGGATTTTGCTGCGGACGAGCATCGAATATAAACGAGGTAGGACCGCGGTAATTTGAAGACTCTTGCACATTGCGATGGTTCGCCATGCCCGCCACCGCTTCGTTTGGCTGATGAATTTTGCTCAAATTAGAGACACGGAACACGGCTGTACTGAAGAGCCAGCTTGCAATCCACGGCAGCTATTGATCATATGGTGGATGAATTTTGCTCAAATTAGAGACACGGAACACGGCTGTACTGAAGAGCCAGCTTGCAATCCACGGCAGCTATTGATCATATGGTGGATGAATTTTGCTCAAATTAGAGACACGGAACATGGCTGTAGCCAAAAGCCAGCTTGCAATCCACGGCAGCTATTGATCATGCGGTGGTTGAATTTTGCTCAAATTAGAAAAACGGAACATGGCTGTAGCCAAAAGCCAGTTTGCAATGCACGGCAGCTATTGATCACATGACGGATGAGTTCAGCTCGAATTAGGTACACAAATTACGCATGTACACTAAGCTCCAGCTTTCATTTTACTGCTGAAATAATTTACAATGCCTGCCGAGAGACACAAAAGAAAATAATAAGGATCTGCTGCAATCCACGGTGGATAATGATCATGAGGTCGAAGAACTTTGCTCATATTTAGAGACATGGAACACGGATTTAAGGAATAACTTGCAATCCACGGTGGCTGTTGCTCGTTTGGCCGTAGAATTTTACTCAAATTCGAGACACCGAGCACGGCTACAAGAGCAAAGTTGCAAACCACGGATGCCACTGATAATGACAATGGTACTCACACAGCACTCTGAGAGGTCATACCACCGTCAAGTACGCTTAGTAATGTTGACGGAAATTTCAATTTGGTACTGAGACCAGGATTTTCCTTTTCATCATCACTAAAGTTTGATCAAACGTGCCTCTTGATATCAATACCAGTTCCTATGATTTTCCTGGAGATCCGTCCGTAACTCTGAGTCGTGGTCTGACAAAGACACAAACATGTAGTCAAACACATAAACGGAAAAAGCGAGCACCGTCAAAATATATAGGGTCATTTGTGCCTTTTAACATTTAAACTATTTCCTGAAAATTTTATAAAGAATCATCCGTAACTTTTTGAGCTATGTTCCGAGAAACATAAAAAAACATAGAAACAAACAGACACAAGGAACAACAGGTCATCACAAAATTTAGTCATTACTTTCGGAACATAACTGAGAGGTACTGCAAATTTCATGACGCTCCGTTCATAACTGTTTGAGGTATGGTATCAAGAACAAAGAACAAAACAAACGGTTGGACGGATCGTCACCAAAAGTTAATCATCTGTTCTTGCTAACATTCCCCGTAAGTTTCATTCATAACGAACTGTCTATAACTTTTTGAGTTATCTAGGTGACCGACAATCTCCAACAGAAATATCACCTCCTTGGCGGAGGTAGTACTTAATTAATAATGGTAACTGATATCGTGCGTAATGAAGCTGCATTTGTATTGCAGGCGGCTAAAAGAAACTGAACAACACAGAAAATAATAACAAAAACATTATCACGTGTCATGAAATAAGCATCAATTTACAGCTTCGGATCGTGGTGAGTGCGGCAAAAATCAGCAAAACAAACTTTTGGAAAGCGACGAGAAAATGAACAACAAAAGAAAATTACGGGCCTCTGATAAGAAAGATCAAAATCTTGGCAACACCAAGAAAAGGAGGAATTTCGAGGAAATGTTTTGGAATGTTTAACACGTTTCCAGTGAAGAACAGTAATTTTCAATTCCTAATGTCTGATAACTAGACGACGGATAATCTAAACTCAGTAATCGCCATTAACGTTTCATTTTAGGAAAAATTTTTACAAATGGCGTTCCAATGGCGTTGTACTGCAGACGATGACCGCGTAGCTTGAAATTAACTTTGCAGCTTAAGAATGCACATAAGAAGCCTAGTTAACTTGACCCCCACGCCCCAAATAGGAAATCAAGATGCAGCAAGTTCCTGCTGCAGAAAAATACCCGCTAAGCTCCGGAGAACTGCACGGCTCCGGTCAATCACAAAAGTCTGAGCTATTACAACTAAGACGGATGGTTCATGTGACAACAGCAGTCCTGGCCCATCCCCACTTCGGATTAGATCAGTGTCCTCGGAGTGGACTACGATTGCCAGAAGCGCTGATATTGCAATCCCAAGTATTACAATTATGCCTCTCTCTGGAAAAGAAGCGAACACTCGACCTCGAGCGTCCGACGTACTTTATCATTCGGCCACTGTGATTTTGCAATTATTTCTGAAAAATAAATAATGCAGAGCACTAGAGTCATGAGAAGGAAACGCATCATTGTGTGTCCAAAGAATCCTATTGCCTGAAAGACACACTTATAGTGTAGATACAGATTCGGTTAAGTGTAGCGATCACGTAAATAAGGAAAATATGATGTGATGTTACAGCCCATTGCGCTTGGCTCAGGCTATAACGTCACACAAAATTTTGTTTATCTCCGAGTTGGTCACGTGATTAGTACACGTGGCCTAATCTATACTTTTTGGTTGTCACCCAATGAGAGCAGAAATCATTTCCTGTAGACCTTGTCTCATGAACTTTGGATCTAGAATACAGCTCACCGAAAAAGGGCTAGCTTATGCTAGGCAATAGGAGCAGAAAAAATAGCCAAAAGATGAAAACTTTCATTTTACACTAAAATTGAGCTTGGCCAGACTAATTTCAAATTGAAAATTTCTAGAAGCAGTGGATGGCCTCGCAGAAATCCGAGGAATTATACCATGCAGTAAGCCAGTATCTCAAACTACGCTGTAAAAAATATTCCTAAAATTTTAAGGTAAAAGGGTAACGAAACTGGCAAAAAATAATCCCGTACAATTTATTTATGGCTGCTCTTCAAATTTTACACAATCATTTCTATTACATGCTAGAGAACATATATATATAGTCCTTCATTTCTTCCCTTGATAGTAAAATAGAAACAGTTTCGGTGAATGTTTTCAGTAGAAGAAGTCAACAACCTCACGGTATCAGCGTAAAAAATTTTTCGGGAACAAAATAGAAAAAGGCCCGTAATTTTTACGAATTTTCTTTTCAGAGCACGGGTGATAATCGTTATTTTCGCGCTTCTGATACCCCAAACGTACGAGTATAAGCGAACTAAATATCGCTATGACGAATATGTCAGTCTGTAAATTGCTAAGCGTAAAGTCGTCTTGACCGTACACCCTGACTAGGAAACCCACACGCACCGGTTCGTGCTGCACCAGAAGCCAGAGTAGTGCATGGCTACAGTCGATCATAGGCTGTCCTAGTTATGACCTTGCGACACTAAAGCCAGCCCCAGTGACTATGAATGACAGAGATGCTGACGCCACATTCTCGACCATATCGGCTTTTCCTCCCTGGCAAGGAATTGAACGTCTGACCTCCTAACAACGAGTCAATCACCAATTCCGCTGATCCTATGAGCACGGGGATAAAGGATTAGCAACAACAAAAACAATTATTTTTTATGTATCGGTAACAAATCATACATTCTGAAACCACACAGCAAGTCTGCGAGAAAAACGGAGAGAATTAGTTCTTAAGGAACAATTGACAGAATTCGCTTTCACAAATAACACTTAGAATCAAGGAAATTGCTTCATGAATTATTGTGTTTGCCATCATGCCGGCAAAAGACACCAGTTATTCGATAAATTGTGTCTAACAGAGGTCGCATTCTTTAAGACACTGGGAAAGTGCGAGCGACGTGGATCAGAGAGACGAATGCAAAGACAAAATGCATTCAAGCGCTGCGTACTGTAAGCAGCAATATTATCGTTATATATACCTGCATCAAAAACAACAGCCATAGAGCAGCACATCTTGCACACTTTATACCAATTATCGCTAAGTGTAATTCTTATCAGGAAATCTCGATAAGTTAAAAATTTCTGTTTCCATCCTGCCGTCAATCACCTCGCGTTCAGCAGCACTCGATTCTTCCATAAAAGCCGCCTAGCCCCACCGTGCGTGTGGTCCTCATCATTAGCTATCATTACTTCCTATAATATCCAGCGCCATGTACAAGCTCTGCCATTATCTTTAACATTATCCAGCATTTGGATTCATTTATGAACTATTGCGGCACCATGT
>LQNS02277097.1:37461046-37478384 GCA_001587735.2 Parhyale hawaiensis | reverse complement strand
TTTTGCCTTGAAAACGACTATCGTTGAGATAGTCGAAAGCTCGGCCAATTAAATAATAAAAATCCAGTGGAAGTTTTGAAAAAACCTTAACAAGTATGGAACCTGGATGTCCTCTATTCCAACAAATAAGAATCTCAGTATATTATTTGAAGGCTCAGTGACAGAGTGGCTGCGCTACACAGCTACGCTAGTTGCATCGAGGTCCAAAATTCGATACTTAGCCGGAGACGTATCTTGTGATTCTCTCGATATTCCAAGATCAGCGTTGCTGACAATCCACAGCACAGTTCATTTACAGAAGATAGGTGTATCAGATTTGAGTGTTTGCAACAAGCCCTTGAATTTTTGAGAGTAGTGACGTCACAAGTACGTCACGCCACTGTTACAGTTAGGAATCTTTAGTAGTTCCACAGTGGTGTGACGTGATTTTGTTATCACAATTCTGACGATTTCAAGGGCGTAGCGCATACACTCGGATCTGACATAACTACTATAGTAAGTGAACTGTGATCCACAGGGACAGTGCTAATCTAGCCAGCAGTGGGGCAGGTTGGGAGGGTCGCAGGTGCCATCCGAGTCTTCCGTTGATGGAGACGAAGCCCTGACACTTGCAGCAGACTGCAGCCGGGAACCTCTTTGGGGCCTAGGGGGCATCTATGTGGAGTATGCAGCACGGCTCGCGGATTCCCTACTTGGTATGTAATCAAGGTGACTTTAATTGTATGTTTACCCTTCCAACGTTCAAATTATAAACAAACTCTTCTAGGATTAGAACTATTTGAAACATGATCAAATGATCCGCGTAGACGTTCAAGGGGTCACGCTATTCCCCAAGTCTAAATGTATATTTTTAGTCAACCAAATAAGAAATGATAGTACCAATTTGACAGGCACCGGTAACGTCAAAGAATTATTCTGTAGTGAGATTATAATAGCCTCAGAATTTCTAGCGCAGTCCTCTACAATTTATTCGTAAATTAACATGAATCTGACGAACGCAAACTTTAGTAGAAACCCAGCACTTGCTGCGGCTGTTAAACTTGCACTATAATGAGCCCTATATTATAATTCACATCGTGCTTTTTTAATAAATTAGTACTATATAATAATTCACGTCGTGTTTTTATTTATTTATATATATATATTTATGTTTTTCCTGTCACGCTCTATGGGAATAAGATAGGAAAAAATTCAAGTGCCGAAGACGGTATCCAGGATACGGGAGTCGCTCTCGGGAACTCCAGCTGAGGAACCTGAGCTCGCCTGCATGTTCGTATTTAGACATGTTCAAAGGTGCTATATGGGCGATCCCACTTCACTGCGCCACACAATAAATATATATACCCGGTTTTTTAGGCAGAATGCTGAATATTCATTTATGAAGTCCTCTGAGAAATAAAAAGCACAAGAGACATCAGGGATTTTCGTGAAGTACACATTTTCTCCCGTCATTTATAATGACGGCTCGGGCCACGCTCCATGGGAATAAGATAGGATGAAATCCGAGAGCTGAAGAGTGCGAAGCGGTATCTCTGATACGGCGTCGGAAATCAGGCAAAATTGGCGAGAGCATATAAGTTACTTATATGAACATGAGCTCGGCTGCGTGAACGTGTTCGTAAATGTAAAGGTGCTACCAGAAATGCAACAGGACAACCTCAAATATATTTCCACTATAGTGGATCCGTGCGTGAAAAAATTCACGCAATAATCGATATGTTTGCCTAATACCTATAGGCCGGTGCGGAATCTTCTCTGATTTCTTCATTGATCGTTTGTCGTGCTCTCATCCTTAGGTCTTCAACATCGATAGGCAGAAGTAACATCTTGAGTAAAACACTCCAATAAACTTGAATGCAACTCCAATCACGTTAGCTTATATATAATATGAGCGCTCTGTAGCAATTATGCCGTTGATGTCGTCTTTCCAACTCAAATATCTGCTTCATTTGAAAGGCTGAAATTTTGGCCTATAAAGAGAAAACGGCTTCGTTAAATAAGAAAGACAGTAAGCTAGAAGAAGTAATTTTCTACTGTCCGTGAAAGATCATCACCTCCAGAGCGCTTCGTTTTGACTATCTGCCGAATTTATCAATCCGTCGTGACCTGAGAGTAAAAAGTTAGAAAATCGGATTCCAGAAGCTGCATACACATTGTTCCGATTTCAAGAAGTGTTTCCAGCAAGAAGTGGCTTCAGGTAAAGGGATAAGGATCAGCTTTCACCAACTTCTGCAACTTATTCATCGATTTCTATGTAATTACAAAATTTGCAGCCTGGCCTATTTTTCGCCTCTCTATTTCCTTAAGAGCGGACACGAAATAAATAAATAAAAACATGAAGCATTTTATTATATAAGGATGCTTACACGCAAAGTGTTGAATTTTCCTTTAAAAAATCTTTTGAAGGGTTGATAAAAGAACAAAAAGGAGGGATATGCTGAAGTATTAATATCTGTCGCAGTTTTTATGACGGCATAGGCCACTAGTCTATACATACTATATATAATAGGACCAGCTGTATTTCCGTCAGTCCGTCTGTCCGAAGCCTTGCGAAAACCGTATCCAGGATACGGGCCTGGGAACGGCCTATTAATTAATTACTGTAGAACTAGGCTGGGGGCTTCGTGAACTTGGTGGACTTTGCGAACTTTGTGGACCTAATTCAAGAAAAGGGTTGGTGGCGGTCTATTTAATAGTAACTCTAGCACTTGCAGCTCAGGTTAAACTAGGACTATAAAATTAATACCGGTAATAATAACTCTAGTAATGGCAAGTGCAGCCCTAGCTGCAGCTAGCGAGCTATCACCAGCAGCGCTGCTTAGCACAGATACGCGCTGACGAAGTTGACTGACTTATATAGGAATTAAGGCGAGAGTTGACAGCTTCCCGGGCCAGACGTTAGACACTGAAAATATCTAGTTGTACTCACCATATGCCCGGATCAAACAAACTTGATTACGACGACTAAAATAAATATTTCGTCGTAATAAATGTAGTACATGCATTCAATTCACTATAGATATGGTTCGGTATAAATCAACGAGAAACACTCTAATTATTGGAGGCGGATAAGAGATCGATGTTACGAGTACAATAGGTACTTCGTACGATCTATCTTCAATGATCTTTACAACCACAGCGGGTAAAGTAAATGGTTATGTCACCTAATAAAATTGGAAGTTCTTCGTACTAAATACAGTACACATAGCTAACTAAATCTCTTAGCACAAAAATCTAATTGTTTCCGATTTAGTTTTTTGGTACATTAACGAGAGAGTTCGTTCCTGTCCGTACTATATTGAGTATTCGAAGAACCATCTTCTATGGTCAGCACAAAAAGAACCTGTGTTTTGCTGAAGCATTTGGTTAAGTTAACTCAAGATTTCTCTGTGTGATGCGGACACGTCGGGGAGGCCCACCACATCGAGTTTATATTGATTCGTATAGCAGAGCCTGGCATTCCATCCCTTCCAAAAGAACACACACATATTCTAAGTGTTGAGAGGCGGCAGCGGCAGTTGTAAATTGCAGTGTGCTAGCGGTGCTTACAAAGAGATGATTTCATTTAATAAAGTGTCAGGAAGAGCGTAGTTATTATAGCTGATCTATTGAAAATGGCAGAGGTGATTCGAACACGGCCGTATCGTCGCTCGTATTACCGATAGCGATCTTTCGAACTGCTCTCTCCCTCAACATGTTCCAAGACACCCATCGTATTTTTCACTTAAGCGATAGCCAAATCGCAGCCCGGTGCTTCAGCCATATCAAATTATCAACAAGTCAGGCATCGTTAAGACCCAAAGTAAAAGTATACTGTAATCTTACTCCATTTGCAAGGTTCTATGATACGCTATCAATAAACTCCCAACCTCTAATTACACCATATTAATTTTAACGGATAACGTTCTTCTATTGTATTAAATCTAACAGCTATTGGCGGCAAGGTTGTGAGTTAGCTAGGTAAGTGTGCTGCCTCAAGGCTTTCAGTATGGCATTCTTCCTACAAACAATGCATCCTTTATTGATATTGAATGNCCAAAGCTTCCCAGGCCATTTTAAGCTGACTTCTTCTCACTTCCGCTCCATCTATATAACTAAGCTCCGCATATCAGCGGCCTTCGATCCTGCTTGCGGGTATTCATGACCATCGCTTTGGCGTAGATTCTTTTCCCCCTTCTTTTTTATTTCTCCTTTCTTTTTCCTCTTTCGTCTTCCATTTTTTCTCCTCTCGTTTCTCCATTCCTCTACATCGTACTAACATAATGGCTATAGCTCATAGAGAGCCGGGGTGTACGTCCCGGTGTCTCTTTGGGAATGGGCCTTTTGGTTCGTCTACTGCCGCCTATCTAATCTAATCTAATATTTAAACAGAGTAACGAAAGCAAGAGGTATAATAGTAGCAGCAGTTGAAGCTAAAGTTCTCGCAGAAACTCACAGCTCGCAGTATAACACAACCTCACGCCTCAACAGGTTGCGGGAACTAAGCCCCCGAACAGACATTACACGCGGGGCGCAGAAGCAGTAAAGCCTTGCACTGTTGCCTACATAACCTCGCTTTCGTTAAATCGGGCAGCAAAACTGCACAAATGAATAAAGCAGCTGAAGAGGATATACCAACGACCTAGTCCAATTTACGCTGCATATCAGCCCTATTATGCCCCGGGCTATGTTAGCTCGCAAAAAGGATTTCATCCCCATGCACAGAAATAAACTAGGACACAGAATTCCTTATATATAGCAAGCTATCCCAACCTGATTAAACATAGGGTTAATCGGACACCTAAGCCAAAGCTAATGGGTAACCTAGCAAATTTCATGATGGGAGTTTACATGGCACTTATTTACCTACCATGCGCTGGCCATCATCCAATATGTTGTACGGCACTATTTACCTACCATGCGCTGGCCATCATCAAATATGTTGTACGGCACTTATTTACCTACCATGCGCTGGCCATCATCAAATATGTTGTACGGCACTTATTTACCTACCATGCGCTGGCCATCATCAAATATGTTGTACGGCACTTATTTACCTACCATGCGCTGGCCATCATCAAATATGTTGTACGGCACTATTTACCTACCATGCGCTGGCCATCATCCAATATGTTGTACGACACTTAATTACCTATATACAAGTGCTGGCCATTATCCAGTCCAGTATGTAGTACAACACTTATATTATTACCTAGCGTGCACTAACAGCAGTTTGCTGATCACACAGTATTCAAGTAATTGCGATCGTGCAGTAGCTGTACGGATGGGACAGCTTACTTGGTGACCAGATGAGCACATGTAGCAGCTGCCGTATGTAACTGGTCGTTACTCGCGTCTACTGCGTAAACTGCCATTATTAATTTTGTTGGGTAACCTTACAAAGACAACAGTAGCAAGAGCAATTGGGCACAAATTTCGGCAAAGTTTGAATTTCCCACGGACATAAAAGCTATCACTCAGGGGAACAAGCAATTCGTTGCTGGAGTTCTTGCAGAAAACTGTGTGTGTCCATCACGTTCCCATTTCATGTCATCAGGCGCCGTTTCCCGCACTTAATTCATCCACACCATTCCTGCAGAACGCCCCCTGGAAGCAGTTTCAGAGGAGTCCTTTAATGTTATTCCTACCAGGCTGTAAAGTACGAGAATCTAACAAACCTGACGAGCCAGCGAACTTCCAGTTACATATCTGAAATCAGCGACCGATAGTGACCTACGAACAGGAAAAACAAGAAAAAATTTGTAGCCATGACCTACTATTATTACTATTAGGGATTATTTTCTTAGGTTCGCCGCCGCACTCACTATATAGAGTGTGATTCGAACAGTGAGACTCGGGGAGGTCGCCGTGTGCAAGCCCTGCGTACAAACGATTAGTAGTGTCTCTAGTCGGCAGAGAGTGCTACTATTGGTATGAAATAGAACGTAAAGCATCTGTATAAGAGACAAAAAAAAGAGAGAGAAGACAGACACACTCGTGCGGAGAGGAGGAACCCTTCCGGGGCCTCTACCTGAGAGCAGGCAGGATCGAGTCCCATGGGATGGGTCGCTCACCGCCATTCGGTGGCCAGCCTCGCGAAGCAGAACAGGAAGTTCAGAGAATCTACCTAACCCTACAAGCTAACTTACTCAGCAGAAACTGCGGTCAACTGCAACAACCCCTGCGGAGAAGAAGCTCGGAAAAGCCGTAGGGTTCGTGAGGTCCATAGATAATATTTTCTGGCAGGCACAGGGAACGTCAGAATATACCCCTGAAGGCAACGAAGGAGCTACCAATAGAATGGTTGCTTTTTTTGCGCCCTTAGTACACTGTATACTCGCACATGTACTCTGTGGCAAAGCTACGTTAAAAATTCTGTCCCATATATTTCCCTTATACTGTTTATAGCTACAAATCCTCTGTTGTTTAATTAAAAGACTACGAAATATTAGAAATAGGAGAAGAGCTCACACACCTCTACCTCCCGGACACTAGTCACCTAATAGTCGATAAGAGCAATATAGTCATGTAACGCCCTCCGCTGTACAGCAAAATTTACCAATGGATTTCATAATAGATAGAAAAAAAAAACACTGCATCTCGCACCTACCAATCTACAGAGGAATTCACCTGTAAAATTTAATAAGAAACTATATAGAAGCACTCTAAGAGCGCATACCTCCGCCAAGCAATGCAATGTTAACGAAAAATTCGAATTGGTCTTGCCACCAGGATTTTTTTTTTTATCAAACAAATTAGATCACTTATTTCTTGCAACATTCCTAGCAGCTTTCGAAATTTTCTTGAAGATGCACCCATAACTTTTCGTGTTATTTTGATACCAGAGAGACAAACATACAGCGAAGCTCCGACAAGAACATAAACTCCTATAGGCGCAGACAAAGAAAAAAGTTGATAACGTGAGGTACACCGCACTTTCTATACTGTAAATTTTACCTATAAACTGCGATAACAATAATAGCACAACGGCCCACACAGGATCAACGCGCATGGGAACAGCAGGTCGGGAAAGAAGAGGAAGCACAGAATAAAGCATGAGCAAGTAGGAGTATGAAATATAGAGGGAAGCAAGGAGGGCACGAAAGACAGACGTCCCGAAGGCCTAGCTAATGGCTGAGGTAACCTACACAATTAAGCCACTTGGGGTTCCCGGGCCCCATAACACAGGATGGGCGAACCTAACTAACCTAACCCTATGGCCAATCCAATTACAACATAATTTACCACTACGGCTCACCTCACACGCTGCACAGTACAGCAAAAAGTATTTAAGGTATTCGGAAGCAGATGCAGCGTGTTCTTTTCACACCGCACCGCTCGAGTTGATAGCCGGCAATAAATAAGTACAGGAGTCAAGCGACACCTGCAAATCGCTTCCACCAGCCACAAAAACAAAATAATACCTGATTCTGAATAGAAACACGTGGCTGTGCCGAAATATATACGGAAAATTAATACAACTGCCGCAGCGGCCATGCACGAGGTGAGGTTCTTTCTATTCGGGGTAATTAATACACCAGCGGTGAAGCGAACCAGGGACACAATCGACTATACCGAAGATATCAATTTGCAGCTGCATAGCGCCTAAATTGTACGCATATTGACGGCATTCAGACAGATGACGTGGGACACAATTAATCGAAATTACACCAAGCGTATTACTTTACAGCTGCCGCCTAAATTGTAGGACTTCTGACGGCATTCGATCAGACTCATCGACGCGTAATATCTGACCTCAGAAGTGCCGTAAATGAAAAACAGCCGAAAGCTCGTCTACAACTTCAGATGTAAGAGGCAGCAACAACGACGGAAGTTACTAGGCGTATAGTATATTAGGAAGAATAATAGTGGTGGTACATTAGGTATTTTCATGTGCATAACAGACAGAAATACATTGGAAGAACTGTTGTTAATTGCAGTTGTTAACACTATCAATGTCGGGGACTTGTATGAGTAAATTTCAGCAGCTATGCGAATAATTTGCAGAGTTTGTTACAAAGAACAAAGGCGGTTTAATATCAATCAGGCTTATAACGAACAGGAAAGTTAGGAATAAATGATTTAGAATAGTAGCAGCGTCTAAAAATTAATAGTACATTCTCAATATGTAGAGCAACAACGGTAGTATGATTTAATTTAACGTTTATTATGTACATATAGGCAAGAATGTTGGGAGTAAGCCTTAAGGAATAACTTTATGTTAATCAGGCTGTGGTGCTTCGTTAGATCGATCGAGAGGCGTGCCGTTATAGAAAATAAATGAAATAGGGCAGTTAGTTAGTTATAGTTAGGAAGTTTAAGCCTCCGTTTCCGAGCACAATGATAGGCATCACAGAGGAAAGAGCAAGGGACATATAGTAGCCAAGAAAAACGAGGAACTCATGCACGAAGGTGTTCCCACACAGGATCAACGCGCATGGGAACAGCAAGTCGGGAAAGAAGAGAAAGAACAGAATAAAGCATGAGCATGTAAGAGTATCAAACCGGGAAGGAAGCAAAGTGGACACGAAAGAGAGACGTCCCGAAGGCCTATATAGCTAATGGCTGAGGTAACCTAAAGGGGCCCCTTGGAGTTGCCTGGCCCCACAGCATAGGATGAACGAACCAAATGCAACACGTTTGAGATCCCTGGTGGTAAATTTGCATAGCCTGGCAAAATTGTTGTTAATTGCATATTTTCATGCGAGAAAAATTGCGATATATAACATCAGGCGTCTACCAGCACAAGAAGAAAATTGGGGTAAGCTATTAATCATAAAATTTAACAGCTAGGAAAAATGGTGATACCATGTTCAAGGTTTAATTACAGTAAGGTTGGAGCAAGCACTTAATCGTTTAAAAACTACAGAAGCAATGGTGAAATCATCTCATTTCAGGCTGGAGAAACAGGAATATTGAATAACCCATTATGTAGATTATAATAGTGGAAACGATGGCAATATAATTCAACTTCATATTTAACAAACTAGAACACTGGAGGATAATATATTGATTATAGTTTTTAATGATAAGAACAAAGATATCCATTCATTTTCAGGGATGACATAAAAAACTGGATCGAGATCATATAGCTCTCAAACTGTCTATTTTAAAAATCTTAAGAAATAATCACAGTAACATAGAGGTGGTACAATTTTTAGTAAATGTGGTTAACTTTTTCAAAGTGGCATGTAAAAATAGCGAAACGGCGATAGCCTGACAGAATCGTAGGTCGTCTCACATTAAAATCGCTAAGCAGCTTCTAAGCCGGGCGGCCAAAAGTCTACTATATATGATATATAGTATGTTCAATCAAACAATTAATAAAAAGCAATGAGATATACCGTAAGCTTTCAAATGTACAATTAAAATTAGAAATAAAAGCTTCAACCAGTGTACTTAGGCAATAAGATGAAAATAAATGGAGGTAAGAGTTAATTTTTATAACTATACGTATAGAAATAGAAGGTAGTAACGCTTGAGTAAATTATTAGGTTTGCAGTACACAAAATTCACCGATTACAAAAGTTATGCATACAAATACAAGCCTGAAATGTAGCTAAAAACATGGCCTTCACTATAACAGTTGCAACCATTTGAGACGAAATCAATTTTTACTTCAATTTTTCGACTCTCAATAGCTATATATATATGAGATTTGAGTTACATATTGCACTTGATATAAGTCACAAAGATATATTCAATAATCAAGTGTTGTAACGATCATTTCATCCGCCAAGAGATTATGGTTTTGTCGAGTTCATCTATTTGTCTGTCTGTCCGTTTGTTTTTCTGTCTGCTACAAAAATAACTCAAAAAGTTATGGACGAATCTTTACGGAAATTACAAAGATGTTAGGTATATGTTAGGGGGAACAAACGATTAACATTTGGCGAAGATCCGTTTAAGTTTGGAGAAATGACCAAATTTCTGTGTTGATTTGTTAGTTAGGTTAAGGTTGATTTGTTAGGTTTGTTGTTATGTTTGTCAGTACATAACTCGAAAAGTTACGGACGGATCTCCAACAAAATTGCAGGAACTGGTGCTGATGTCAAGAGGGACGTTTGTCCAAATTTTGGTGATGACGAAAAAGTAGTCCTGGTTTCACGGCTAATTAGAACTTTTCGTTAACACTTCCTTGCTTGTCGGAGGTATGCGTTCTCAGAGTGCTCTAATTCATAATGTTACAGTCACTGAGCAAACAACCATAATTTCATGAGAATACATTAGACTACATGTAGAAATAGATGAATAAAAAGCTATACTGGTTCAAAAATTCTAACAATGATGGAAATATGGATTTTCAATTCCGATACGGAATGGAGAGTCTGTTGTCCCGGGATTTTTCTATCAAAATCCCGGGATTCTCGGAATCCCAGCAAATTTGGGAAATTTCTTATTTTTCACTTTGCAAAGGAAAGTATGGTCTACTGACATGTGCAGCATGAATTTCATGCTCCCTTTGGTACTAATGCATTATGGACGCAACAATAGTTGAATTTAGTCTCTATGCAGTATATCGACTTGGTGCCCTCATGACGCGCGGAAGGTAATATTGATGACCAGCAAGCACCGTTCAGTTATTTAGTGTTTGTGCTGCCGCTCCATAAAAACGGAGAGATATCTAATAACTTTTTATATAAAGTGCGTTCATTGCGAAAATTGAACTTAAAACACAATTATCTATCCTGCAGCGCTTTCTTAATTGCGTCATTGTAATTTAACACAAACCAGACTAACGACATTCGACGGCAATGGAAGTGCGGCGTTCTATAGAAGATGCACATGTTGCTGCTTTCGCTCTCAGTAAGAGTTCTACTCAGTAAAAAGTCACCATGATACAATCGCCGCTTTAGATTCAAACAATAAATTTAATAAGTATGGAATGCAGACACTGAAATTAGTATACAAACGCATATCTTTCTACCTATACACAACAGACTCGCATCTCAGAGTAGTAACAGATTATACATGAATTTGTAAGAAAAAATACTTTTTCCCTATTCCATTGATTCTTTTACGCATACATTTAAGAGTTACATGCACGGTGGAGATAACTCGCAGCTGACCCTTCTGCTGGTCACAGTTAGCCTCGACTATTACGCACATTGAGTGGCGTATGAAACACCACCTGTACGACATTAGAAGACCATCGAAACGTCAGAGTAAGTATGGGTAGCAACTGTCGATCGCTGGCTAAGGTTTCCAGTAAGCGAGCGATTACAAATTTAACAATTAGTATAATTAAGTAACATCAAGTTTTCTGCTCAATCACCGACGCTGAGTCGATTCTATTTGGAAGCATTTGGTGTTTTCTTACCAACTGCCAACTGGAATAATAGAGTTAAAGTTAAAAAAACTTTAAAGCCTCGCGGCGTAAGACCATCACCCGCGGCAAGGGGGGGGGGGGAGAGAAGGATCTGAAACTGCCAAGTCAGCAGTTACAAATTCAACGCCGTTATGCCGTTATTTCTGACCGCCAGCTAGTTTACTCTAAAGTCTTTGTCATTTTTCACAGATCATTCAACCCACCTGACTGCCTGAAAAAGATTGCGATGATACCTCAATCTCAACTCTTTCCGCCTCTTTTTGGGTGGACAAAGAAACAAACATACAGCTGTAAACGAAAACGTACATCACCTTGCAATTACTGTATAGAGAAAATTTTCGGGATATACCACACTCGAAAATGCGAGATAGCGACTTTTTCGTCAAAAAGTAACCTTAACTCCTCTCCCTCCATGACTATGTAGTTAAATGGGTGATTGAACAGCGCCATCTCCAGCAACTGAAGAGTGAGAACGCATCTCTGCGGTATTTTTGAAATAAACAAAATCTCCGAGAATTAACGGGATTTAAAACTAGCCCAAAATCGACCGGAATCCCAGGATGGAAACCATGTTAACAGTGCAGGTATGGGCGCTATTACTTTGACAAATGTAGACACTATCGTTTTCCAGCTAACAGCTACACTAAATTCTGTAGATAAACTTCAAAACCATAACACAATTCTGGAGTTTGGAGCAATGAGTCATGAGGATTGCAGACATGAAACCCCGTTTAACGTAAGTAGTTGGAAGTAACGTTAACGAAATTTACGTTAATATCGAACATAGGAATACTTGGTACATAGGATTAAGGGTACTCTGCAGCATTCAGTGAAACTGTACGTATAATATGTACATGACAAACTTCATTCATGCACTAATATGAAAGGATGACCTATAAGTCAAATTACGACATTAAAGATTTTTATTATACATAGCACCCATGGATATAAAAATCGAAACTTTAATGGTGATATGCATTGCAAAGTTTTTTCGATACATTTTGATAATTAAACGAACTCGTTTTCTTAATTTTAATGCAATAACTATGAACAATTTTGAAGTGAAATTTTCTTTTTTAGCGACAATATATGGTTGCGTGTTTCATTTAAACTTTTACTTCGTTTCGAAAAAGATAATTGTATATCTTGTACGTAATTTTTATCAACCGCGAACGAAGTGAGAGAGGTGATATATAATGTTTTCGTTGAAGATTTAAGTATACATATTTGTATATATATTTCTATGTATATATATATATAGATATTTCACTGTTCACCCACTAAGTGGTCGAAGGAGTTGAGCAATGTTCATAATTTTTGCAGGTAGAATGGTGGGTTGCCCTCGATGTGACCCATGCCAGAAAACTGGGAATAGCTGGCCATAAAAATAGCGGCGATGAAATTTGCTCTCCACCCCAAAAACAGGTAGAAGGAGTTGAGCTATATGTTCATGATTTTTTTTGCAGTGAGTCTGGCGAGCTGTCCTAGATATGACCCATACCAGAAACCTGGATTAGCTGACCATCAAAAACGACGGCGGTGAAATTTGCTCCCACCGCGGGTGATGGTCTTACGCCACAAGGCGTTCTGGTTTCATTATTGTGTCAGCTTCCAATTTACTGAACATGTTTCTAGATGAGAGGAAATAGGTTAATCGATGTCACGGTATCAAATTCTGGCGTAACCTTATCTAAATGGTTTAGTGTTATTTTCAACATACTTTAATATTTATTAATTTAATTACTCTCTATAGATAAAGGGAGTGTCATCTAGCTATGCCAGGGTGATCCAACTTCTTCGACATCGTGGGCCACTACGGGTTTAAATTGGGTTACATATGGAGAGCCAAATATATATATATATAACATGAATAGAAGGCTATTATCATGAACAGGCACATGCAGGAACTCGGTGCTTCTCGAGCAGATAAAAAAATTGCTAGAGAAGCACTCTGAGGGCGCATGTAGGTATACCTCCGCCAAGCAAGGCAGTGTTATTAAAAGAATTCAAAGTAGTCTTTAATTAAACCAGGATTTCACTAATTGTAATCACGTGCACCACCAAAGTATAATCCTTTGTGCCTCACGACAGTAATTAAAGTTCCTACAATTTTCCTGAAAATCTATCAGTCACTTTTTGAATTTTGTTCCGACAAACATAAACACAAACATAAAAACTAGAGCACTCTAGAGCGCATACCTCCGCCAAGCGAGACAACGGTATCAAAAATTTCAAATTGGCTCTGAAACCATCATATTTTTTTGCATTAACTCCAAAATGTTATCATTTGTGCCTTTTGAAAGTAACCCTAACAAAATTTGGGCGCGGATAAGCAGCTAAATAGGGGTTTCAGCTTCTGCTGCGGCCCTAATTTTTGGTAGGGAATAACAGCTTGTGTACTTTTCTTGAAGATCCGTTCATAACTTTTTGAGCTATACTGCTAACAAACGTTATGATAAACATGAGTCAAACATACAAACGCACTAACCGATCTGCACCAAAATTAATCATTTATGTCTTTTAACAATACTAACAACTCCTATAAATTTCATAACGATCCATTCATTGTTTTTTGAGTTATTGTGCTAACAAGCATAAAATAAAAAACAGTGACAAACGAACGAACGAACACCCGGATCATTACTAAAATTAGGTCATTTACTCTTTGTTATATACCTAATTACTCATGTTAATTTCATCAAAATCCATCCATAACTTTTTGAGTTATGGCATTGAGAAAAATGAGGCAGACAAACAAACAAACGAATGGACATATCTTCATCAAAAGTTAATCCTCTGTTTCTCCTAACATACCTAACAATCCCAGTAAATTTCGTCCAAATCGGTTCATAACTTTTGAGTTATCTTGGTGACAGACAGAGAGAGAGCTAGATAAACACGACGAAAACATAACCTCCTTGGCGGAGGTAAAAACAAAAATACAAATGGAATAACTCATCATCACAAACATTTGGTTACTTGCTAGCTCAACATCTCGCACTAGCCTATTTTTTCTGTAAACTGCAGTTCATACTCTCAAAAAACCTTTTCGCCTTAACTCTGTGTCATCGATGTTTCTCTCAACGGAAGATTGTGTTACTATCATCTCATTACTAACATGTAATAGGCGTCAATTGTACCAGTAACCCGCAACAGACCAATTAAACGCTAACTCTGTCTTATGTTATTGTTTAGTACCATTCCTATGATAGCATTAGTAATGAAAACCTCAGGGTGCTGTGCCCTAATTTTGTTCAAGACAGCACCCATGAGAAATAAATGTTATTCATTTATTCATGGTAACATTTCCAACAATTCCTACGAATTACGTCACAAAAGAAAAAAAGAACAAGCAGATAAGCAAATAAAACAATTAAGTGGTAGAACGGATCTTTACCAAAAGTTAACCATCTCTTCTTCCAACCATACGTAACATTCCCTATAAATTTTACAAAGATCCGTCCATAACTTTTTGAGTTATCTTGGAGACAGATCGCAAACAGATAAGCTCTGATAAAAATATAACCTCAAATTAGCGGAGGTTTACAAGCAATCATGACTCGCGGAGCATGAAAAATCAACTAGCGAGCTACTTTTAGCCCAAGATGTAGCTGGAGTACCCTGATCTATACAATTAAGAATACTGTATATTAAGATGACAACACCGCAATGCATCTTAGGCCCAAAAACGTTTGTAATCTCATCTGTCACACGCACGACCAAACTCTCATGATATCTCGTGCGTTTATAATCTGTTGAATATAATAGTAGAAAACAAATTTTATCTCACTATAACCTTACTTTAAAATGCCTACCTCAACGCATCTCAGTTGGCTAATTAACTCAATGATCTGATCTAGTATACGCACCTCGTCCAACCTAATCAAGTACGTAACCTCGACGCAGTTAAACGAACTCTCTCAAATTTCAGGGATTTTGTGAAATCGTTGGGTTCACAATCTCACTATAACAGACCAAAAGCCTCCCATCACAAATGCTCAGGTATAAATGTAATATAGAACAAATGCTCCCTGTAAATTGGCATACGTACAGGCGCTAAATGCCATTAATTAAGTTACGCTCTGATGCTCCTGCTAATATGCGCAGTATGCACGTACTGATGTAGTTATTCATAGGCGCGGGATCAATTACTTTTCGTAGAAAAAACAACAACAAAAAACAGCGGCTTGATCTGCACGTAGAAACTAAACTGATTGGCCACTGCATATGTCACACCTGCATGGGGGATACGCGCTCCACCACAGAAGAGATTCCATATTAAACGGTTTAATGATCGCAGCAGGTGTATATATACCCCTATCGGAAAATCATAGGCATTTATCTTACGTTTGCGAGGGCAGCATCGGGATAATAAATATTAGTTAGTCGCCTTAAGGATTCTGGTTGGGACGAAATTTGTTCAGTAAATAATTTAAGCTGTATAATTGACTGCTACATATAGTATATAATAATAATGATTACAACACTAATCAAAACACTGCATGTGACATAGACCAACGTTTAATTGTACAAAATAATATGGAAACTCAGAATTCATTTTGATTACTTATTTTATTGTTGTGAATGGTTGCAATTGCAGGAATCTGTGCTTTATTCGTAATTACTTAGAATAATATGAGACCTATACCCTTGTATCCCACCATTAAAAATAACGGCAAAGAAATTTCATGACCACCTCTTGACTGCTTGGTACATGTTTGCACCGTTGACTCTGCTATCTATACAGCTCATATGCTCCCCCCCCCCACCATCTATCGCTCGATGGTGATCGCAACCATTCTCCTATATCGACCAAACATACCTATATATATGTATATAGTCACGTCATACTTCCTACCCGGCCAGCCAAAGGTTATGTAAAAATAAATCTAATTCTCGTTGCAAAAACTTTGGAGAAATGATAGAAAGACACTCTGAGCAATTCATGTCCCGTGTCTCAAGCATATATATATATATATATATATTCACTATATGTAGCATTATATGATGTTTTGAACCTCATGCCAAAATGATGCAGTATAGGTATGTATTACACCTTTGTCTCAACTTCTAAAATCGTTTTCTCCAAAACTTACTATTAAAAAAATAAATGCAGCGAAAAAATTACTATCTGCTTGGACATACACAGCCCGCTTCAGGGCATGCACCAACGGACAAGTCGCACCTGCGACATAGCACAACCTCCCATTACAACAGGTGAAGATAACTGAGCCTGGAAAGACTGCTACAGACACACGTACAGAATCCAATACACAACCACACTGTCCGCATTGCAGTTATGTTTCTGCTTATGCTAGAGCGTGCTGTAAAAATATTGGTGATTCCCATGCAGCCTGCAGCAGCAGCAATAGATCAGCTTGTGCATCAGCAAAGGCAAGAAAACGCGAAAAGGTCGGGCTGCTGATCTCCAAAGGGGAGAGGAAAATCTCACAGCATAAATGGGCCTCTAAGATGGAGCAAGGCAAGGAATTAAAAATTTATCAATACAAAAGTTAGTTAACTTGAAGTGAGTAAGCATTCAAAGGATCTGATCACTACCTCAATAAAAAAAAATATCGACAAGGATATATGCCCATAACACCGAAGTAAGCTGGAGTAGGTAATTAAGTGACAGGAAGAATGAGCGCACAACTTAGTACGATCTTATTACTAAAACAGGGAAGAAATGGAACGAACAACATTGTAGAAGCCATCAACTCAAGAGTAAGCTGGAGTAAATAAAACATCCCAATGATGATATATCAAAGGAGCGTAAGGGAAGAGCAGCTAGAATCTGCCCTCAACTCAAGAGTAAGCTGCAGTAAGTGGCATAAAGAACCATCACATGCAAGCACACTTCCCTAAGTTGCTCTCAGTGATGACACGCTCCTTTCATGACAATATCATCTCAAGTCTTAACCATAATCCTGAGCTCCAGATAAAAGGAACACAAGCGTTGTAATAAAAGCGTATTAACTTGAGCCCAAATGCCATAATTATTCCCTCAAAAGACGAAAAAATTCATGACAT
>LQNS02277097.1:37424033-37435830 GCA_001587735.2 Parhyale hawaiensis | reverse complement strand
TGAACCTTCTCATTTCACCTGCCATTGCCCTTAATATTATCCTCATCATTATACCTATTATTAACAATATATCCTTGACCATTACTAAACCTATTACCAAGCCTATTACTAAGCCTATCATTAAGTGAGTTCGCTATGCGCTAACACGCTCTGCGGGGCCTGATCTTGACAGCTCCTTGAGACCGAACGATGGAGGTGAAGAGAGAGAAAGAGAATGATGGAGGTGGGGCAGTGGGGGCGTGTGAGTTATTGGAGATTTTCAGGGCAAGGAGACTGTAACTTTGTAGTGAGTTACTGGAAATTTGAGGAGTAATAAGACTGTAAGTTAGGGGCGAGTTTTTGAAATTTTGAGAACGATTTGGGAGCGAGTTAATGGAGGTTCTTAAAGTAATGAGGCTAACTTGACAGTTAATTACAGAAGTACCTACCGGTGATATTAGGAGTAATGAGACTGTAGGTAACTTTGACTTATTGAAAATTCAAGAAGTGCGTTATTGAAAATTTTGAGTGCAATACGGTTGCAACTTAATAATGAGTTACTGGATTTTTAGGAGTACAGGTGAATCTCATATAAGGAAGGGGATGCGGACCGAAATATGAAAACATACTTCATATGAGAAGGTACATTCTATTGGAAGTGAAGTTTACCCCCTCTTCGCTTCGTTTTTTTTTTTTGCTACAGATGTTAAATTAAAGGAAAATTGGCAATGTTCACTGTATCATAACTATTAAAACTTCAAAATACACGACAGAATAATAAAGAAATGAAATGGGTGCCTACCGTACATCATACCTACCATATGCGAGTTCCACGTACCTTATCTGAATATTAGTTACAAACTTAGTACGAGTAACCCTATGTAGGAGCGCATCTTATATACGTACAAGGTTCACCTGTTATGAAACTGTAAGCAAGGTATGAGTTATTGCAATTTCGCGAAGCATTTGGGAGCGAGTTTTAGGACATTTCCAGGGCAAGAACACCGTAACTTGGCATGCAGTGACTTACTGGAGATTTTTAGGAATAATGAATGAGACTGTGAGTCAGATATGAGTTGTTGAAATTTTGAGGATTTGGGCGTGAGATTCGCAAGGAAATGAGATTGGAAGTTGAAAGTTAACTTTGGGAGAAATAACGGTAACTAATTGAAATTTTTTAGGGCAGCGAGACTGTAAGTTAGAGAAATAAATTTTGGGAATCTAGAATCTCCATACGAGTGAGTCATTAAATATATTCACGGCATTTTGCTCGTAACTTGGGAGCAATTGAAGTATTGGAGTTTTGAGTATTACTGCAACTACAAATAGATGTAATGAGTCAATAAGCAGGTAGTTTGTTAAGAGTAATATTCACATAATGCTGACAAAACCTAGGGCGTTATAGAGAGATCTGCAGGGCAGACAGCAAGTTGGTAGTGAGTTATGAGAGATGTGTAGGGCAATTAGACTGGGAGTGAATTACGAAAGAATTATAGGGTAATGCAGGAAGCAAAGAATGCAACGGGAGGACTTAATAGGGCTAAAATGAAACTTAACCGTGACCGCAACTATATAGCAAATTTACATCACATCGACGAGTCGAAATATTTGAGTGTGGGGCCTCAGGCCTTCGTATGTTTTCTTGAACATATCACCGTATTTCTTCGATTTATTTCATTCAATCTCTTGCTCATGACTGGCCAGCTACTTGAGCTGCAAAATACTGAAAAATGTTGTCGTCAAGTACAGAAAGTTCGAGCAATAGGCAAACTGTTACTGTGGTTTCCCTGGCGTACAGAATTGGTTATAATGGTGTTTATTGTTGTTTGTAAGGAATAAATATATTCGGTGAAGAGCACTGTGAACTGAATATGCAGTGTGAATAAGGCTTCAATTAAGAAAAAAGAAGTTAAATCAGGTCGCCAAGAGGGACAAAATCCGGCGCTAGTGCTGTGAAAGTTCTATTAGCATGCACTGCAATTTCTATAGATAATTGCTAAATTAGTATATATTCTCTTAATTTATTTATATGCTAGAGATGAATTTGGCAACTTAAGAGGATTTTCCAGGTTAAATAAGTTAAGATACTCCTATATAATAGGCAGCTCAGCCATAGATTCGTCGATGTTGACGTCACTTTTTGATGCTATATAATTTTTTCTCGTGAGTCCTCCCGTTACGCTCTTTGCTTCCTGGCGTAATGCGAGTGACGTAGTTGAGATTTTCAGGCAAAAGAACTGTAAGAAGATAAGTATTGGAGATTTGCGACATGATTAGACTACAAGGTGGAAGTGAGGCACTAGATCTTTGTAGGGTAATGAGACTGCTAGGCGAGAGTGAGCTGCTCGATATACATAATTATATATGGTAATAATAAGACTATGAGGTGGGACTGAGGTACTGGAGATTTACGAAGTAACGACAATGTCAAGTGGGTATTATTAATAATTCGTGGGATAATTGATGTTATCATCATTAATCACACATTGCTAAATTAATGACTCATAGTTGCGCAGAGAATGGGAACGTTTTTAATAATTACCTAAAGGTACTACCCAAAATTAACTGCTATTATTACCTTAATAAATGCATGAAAAATACATGTTTCCCGTTAGTGCAGTGAGGAGCACTCTGTGTCTTTACAACCCGAACCCTATCCTGACATCTGGCCTCCAATTAAACTTCCCGCACAATTGCAAGGTTAGAAATTAGTGAGTGAAGATGACACTACATTCTTACCCAAAATGTTTCAACATGTCTGTCACTAGGCCTCAAAATAATGTAATTAAATTGGATGTAGAATAGAAGCATCTCATAATAGTCAAGTGAAGTCTACGTACACTGTGACTTTATTCCCGTAAGTGACCTAACATTACAGAGTTGCATTAAACGAGTACGAATTTTTCGGGGAATATTTCCCCAGAATATTACGTACGGTACTTATATACACAAAGCAACGCCCGTTTTTGTTATCGTGGCAAAGTAATATATTGCTAATGGCTATATTATTGAGATCTGATTTTTTATGTCTTTTTTGGAGCCTTTTATTTCCAAAGTACATGAAGAGAATGCTCATACATTGCTGTTGAATTGCCCCATAATTACTCTGCGTCTATTATATTGTGTTCGGGCTGCTAGGGCAATCTATATACGAGCAAGCTCTTATACAAAACTGTACTCCTTCAATCGGGTAAACGTAAACAGAATTACCCCATCATCGACGTTATTCTTGATACGTACTGACAAGTTAAGCGGATTCCTAGCAACTTTTTATTAAAGCTTAGTGAATTGATGCAGTTATCCTGACATACAGCGAAATTTTTTAAATTAACACGTTAAGTTTCTCAAAACTTTACAAGTGCACAACACGCCTCATCCCTCTCACCCACTAAAAAGGTTTACTTAAGCGCGTAGTAAATACGTGTAAACAGCTCACTGATGCAGGCCGCGATACCATGCAAAGCGGTGGTTAGTTCCTTCCTAAATATCCTCGTAAGTGTTCCTTATAGGCTCCCATCGAAAACATAATCACCAAGTTGAAGCATCACGGTTATATTTAAGGCATTCGTTGCTTCAACAATCTGTGGCTATCAAGCCAGTCTCTAATCCGTGGGTATGCAAGTGAAAATAATCATCTGGTCTTCTCACTTTAACTATTAATAATAAGGTAGCTTTTTTCTCTGCTTACGGCTAGGTACCATTAAAATGCACAGGGAATATAGGTACACAGCAAAGAGAGATTGGCATTTTAATGACAACGCTTTGCAAAGGCAAATGTTTTAAGCCTTCCTACACACGACGTGGCGTATCAGGAGTGGAAAAGGGAAGAGCAGGCAGTGTTTCTGAAAAAGACCGAGAACCCATGGGGACGAAAACCGAAAAAACGAACAACAAGCCGGAAAAGAAGAGGAAAAGTAGAAAAAAGATCGGCGGAAAAATGAGAAGAAAGGATACACACCAAAACTAGACTGAGAAGCAAGATGCCCCCGAAGGTGTAGCTATATGACAACAGTGACCTATGGGACCTGGGTCCACCCTCTGGGACGCGCCAACACCCCGCCCCCGTAACATAAGATAGGCGAATCTACAATTTTAATGAAGATGTACAGAGCCCTCTAGCATTCTCCTCTACATAATAACACGAAGTTGTTGCTTGCTATCTTGCTCGCTTGCCTGCTTGCTCCTTTGATTAGTCCTTCTCTCCGTCACGCTCGTAAGGATTTAGATAGAAAAAATTCATCTAGTGAATAAGAAGATGCAATACCATGAAATTTCAGCGATGAATTACGATAGCAAATGTAGTTTCTGGAATACATACTCAAAAATTGATATACTGCATTTTCTGAAGCCCGCTTCAGCTGGAAAAATTGCTTTGCGATATTTGATACTAGAGTACGTCAAAAATGACGGGAATAATTTCGTAATGAAGCTTTTCATTGTTTCCTGCTTCCCTTACGGGTTTTGTAGCAAAAATAATGCTTCACATCTGCACGTTTGATCTTCTTTTGGACCAACGAAAGTCGTGCCGTCATATGAGCTTACGACACAAAATTTTTCTCATGTAAGTATAGGCGCGAATATCAGTTTGGAAATGCTCGAAAGTTGACCAGCACCAAGAAAACATTGTTTCATCAAAACAATTCACCGGAAACGCTCAGTGCTCGCTGTTTGCATTATCCTAGCTGGATGCCAGCAGATAGATGAACCTTCAGGATCGAAATTTAACTGCAATGCAAATTGAAAATATTTTGGCCTCTGCTCAGCGTGAAGTTTCAACTGCCGCGAAGAAATTCAGCTAAGGAAAACATAAGCAATAAAAAAATGCACGATAGGAATGAAGACTCCAACCGAGAATAAGCCTCTCTAACCACAGACGGACAGCTTCTGAGGGTAGCTCAGCTCTGCCTCGAGATACCTGTGACAATAATAATAATAAACTCATATATTTCTCATATGGAGACTGTGTCCAACAAGGTTAGGACACAGTATCCTGAGGTTTTCATGCTTAGTACTAACATAAGAATAATACTAAAAAGTAACATAAGAGACAATTGGCATTAAGTTTGCAGTGATCTACTAGTGCAATGCCTGCATCTAAATAAGGAGATGATATTGACATTATTTTCCGTTGAGAGTAGCGTTGGTTACACAGAGGTGTTTTTTTTTTCTAGAGAGAGTATGAAATACAGTATACAGCCTAAAGTAGGCTAGGGCAAGTCGTTGCGTGTTAGTAGACGGTACGGTTACAGGGATTTAAAAAAAAAAATAGGGGAAAAGTGCGATGGAAAATTTAGAATATATAGGCCAGCTAACTATATTCAGGAGTGAATGAGAAACGGACATGTATTACAAGAAATACCTAATAATGATAATAATGAAGAAAAACTTGGAATAAAATGTAATAGATACATTATATTAAAGTGAAAGAGACGCTGCATAGTTCCAATTTAATTCAATATATAACCGTGATTTCCCTATTTGTGAGAGACAATGATTTATTGATGTAAAACAGCCTGAGGAGCATTAGAAAAGAAAAGTAAGCAGAGATCACGTTAGAAAATATGAATTTTAACTAAGATGTTTGCTATACTGTCACGGTTACCTTAAGAATTTTCGCAAAGAAGTAGAGTAAAAATAAATCATTTTCCCATATGGATACGGTACTCAGCATATTAGGAGGGTGCAGCACCATTAGTGTTTAATTCTTAGTCTTAAAGCTAACACCGTAACATGAGTGTCTTTATCTTTATGCTTAAGGCTAACACGGGACAGAATTTGCCAGGTGCCAGATTTTCTTCAACGTCTTCATTCTATGATAAAAATGAGGAAAATGTAATACTAGAACTAAACATCCTAAAACAATGTAAAATGCTACAAGATTGGCCAGAGTTAGTTTAACGTTTTCATTCTATCTCTGATGACACAGTTCGATTACTTTACACCCGTGCAGACGGTCTCTTCCATGGTCCTCTGCACACACAGGTCATCATTCAGACATCAGCGATGTGCCACGAACAATTTCATATGACGAGAAAAATTTTTGGACTGAGCAGAACTCGAAAATATCAACTAACAAGTCGTAAAGTTAATTGAAGATATGTACTGCATATTCTTAACGTCTTAGAAAGTAGAATGACTGCCAGGATGATTTCGTGTTAAACTAGAGCACTCTGAGAGCGCATACCTCCGCCAAGCATGGCAACATGAACGATAATTTAAAATTGTCTCTGAAACAATAACTACCTATTTATTAGTACCAAAACTTATTCTTTTGTAGTATTTGACAGTAATAAAAGGTGCTGTAATTTTATTGAAGATCCGTCTGTAAGTTCATGAGTAATGTTTTGACAAACATTAGTCGAACACACAAATTAACGAACGCACCCATATCACCAAAAATTGATTATTCATGTCTTCTAACGTTTTTAACAATTCCAGTCATTTTTATAAAGATCCGCTCAAAACTTTTTGAGTTATTTTGCTAACAAGCATAAAATAAAAAACAGAGACAAACAAACGAACATATCGTCACAAAATTTTGGTCACTTACTCTTCGTAATATACCCAACAACTAATGTAAATTTCATAAAAATCTGTCCATAACTTTTTGAGTTATAGAATCAAGAAAAAAGAGGCAGACAAATAAACAAACAAACGGGTGAACGGATCTTCACCTAAAGTTAATCATCTGTTCCTCCTATCATACAATGTATACAATTACTGCGAAACTCAAACGAAAGAAACCTAAATGAATAGGCAATAATTATTATTAATAATATAGTACAATATTGATAACATATTATTTTTGGGTAGCAGTTAAAATCATTATACGCTTTGTACCGTAGTGATAAAAGAGAAGGAATTCATTTGTCGTCATTACAACAATTCCTTTTTTTAGTTACATAATTGGCAGCACATTCCGTTATTGTCCAGGGCTGTAGCAGCGAAGCTTCTGTTTGGCGTTAGTTTGGCTATATTTCATGCAACACGAGATTTTACATTCAATTAAATACAGGTTCTCTCGACGAGCTTACTCAGAAACAGAACAATTTTCATCTTTGCAAATCTCTTGAGAAGAACAGCCAACCTTAAGCAGTTCGCAGCTGTAGTTCTTTCTTGAACTCTACGTACGCCGAATATAATCATAAAAGTTATTGATCCCGAAAGGGAGGTGGTCTGTCTTTCCTATATTGTTCAATTGAAGTTAATATAGCAGTATGATCATCAACATTGATAAAAAAAGTTCCTGTCCACATCCGTTATTGATCAAATTATCATGCAAATGCCAGGTAGCAGGTGGCCTAATGACTGCAATGGAACATCTCGTACTTGTTATTTTGGGAACACTTGAAATACTCTGTATGGACGATGTTCTTGGGGTTAGACTCTGATTTTTGGTACACGAATCAAACATCATTTTCCATAGGAGCATCACGAGCTGTATGTAACATCCAAATGTATGCAGAGTACAGGCATGAAAGGGTTAAGAGGCAACCACAAGCATGCCGCATCCGGTTCCAAATAACAACTTTATCCATGATGCACATGCCTTGTTTCCTTAGTGACCGTTTCTTTATAGCAATATTTTAAGCTTCGATGGAGAGCTTGCGACGGTAAATCAAGAAACTCTAGAATTTCTCTTCTTATCGTCATTACTGAACCAATAACACGAGATACGGTCTAGCAGGTATAGGATAGCTAACTTCCAACTGCGAGACATATTACGAGTCCAGTTATAAAAAATGGTGGTAAAGATGCGATGCATGGTGGTCCTGATTATTAGATTACCATTACAGTACTGAAGTTCATTAGTATCAAAATAAAGTCCACAATTTGTTTCCGCTTCATTTAGACGTAGCGCAATTACCACACACCACAGGTGCACAGACAGAAAGACACAGGAAACTTCTACTAAAGAAAATTCAGTGACTTCGGTACCTACCCAACACTTCAAGGTGATGCTCAAATTAGTAATTGCTCATATTACCCGTCGAAGTGCATCAATTTATGTTGAAGTTGGTAGAATGAATCCGCGGAGAAGCGTACCACACTTAGCAGAAAAATGCATATGCAACAAAACTTGAACAGAGTTGAATATTTTCCGCAATTCCCCGAACCTTTCGCTTCCCTTTCGGAATTTGGAACTGACATGTCAAGGGCTAAAATTCAAACAACATTGCTAGGGTGAGGCTCACGACATTTGGCAACCAAAATGTGAAGAATTCTACAGCTATAGTACAGATTTACGAGGCCGGTTTGCGTAGGTGTACAGATTTACGAGGCCGGTTTGCGTAGGTACAAGGATGCTTGAGCATGCACAACAAGACATGGTTTCTATAAATTAATCTCTATCATTTTATACATATCCACCTGTATGTATGCGAGTACATAAACTTATGTGTATAGAAATGTAGATAATATATATATACACACACACGAGTTTAAATCTATACAAAATACACGCTCACAATTCAAGCTGAACTACGTACAATGCGCATTCATCAGCGTTGATTGCCACACACACTGAAATATATTTTCAAAATACCGGCAGCCATCTGAACCACATCGTAGAAAAAAAAAAAAATTTTACACAACCGTTATTGTTTTACTATTTTTACGCAGAGTTTCGACACGCCGCGCTGTATCTCCTGTTATCACACAAAGCGATAACACGCCAAGTAGTATTTCCTATTTTCACGAACTACATATGTATCTTGAAACTCCGCGTATTATCTCGTATTTTAACGCAAAGTGATGCCACGCCGAGTAGCATCTTTTATTTTCAAACAAAGTCTTGACACGCACGAGAAATATCTCCTATATTCACGTCAAGTCTTGGCAATGCATTTCCAAAGCTTCCCAGTCCCTAGGCGCTGCTAACTCGTACCATCACAAGTGTAACCGACAAGAGAGTCTAGGCTCTAATTACAGCACAGATTTATTCTTCTAAGCTAAAAAAAAGCCGAACTGCAGTTTCTATCTCACAGCACCAACAGCAAATATCGCACTTGCCTGTTGCTTTATCTTTCCAAGTTGTTGACAGGAAAATCCGTGTTTATCCTCCCGGCACAGCACGTGTACAAGTGATAATTTCTACTGTTTTATAGTCACTGTTTTTTTCGCAGTCACTAATCTCGAATTACATTTTTATCCGAGCGTAAACACGAAATCGCTAGATATTAAACGTATCCCGTTTCAGCTATTTGTCTTTCCCTGGAGTTAAAATCATTTTTATAGTTCGAAGTAAAAGCTCCTCTCCAGGCTCTAACTCTGAGTCAACAAGTTCTTTATTTAATACGTTCAGGGAACATCTGGTGAAATTATCTGTTAAACATTGTAACAATGAGAGGCTTGTTTGGAAGGACATAAAGCAGTGATTAAATCTTAGTCAATATAGAACACTTGTGCAATACCAAGCCACCTGAGAAGCAGCGATTGGGATTGGATTTTAAGCTATTAACCTGTATCATCTCCTGTCCCGGTAGGTGAGGCTGGATTGTTTCACCTAAAACCGTGCTAACTTGGTGTGGAAAATAAAGTAGAAAATTGTTATTCCAAGTAGGTGAGCCTGGGTTCTGTTCACCTTAATTGTGCAGATTTGAAGTGAAGAACGAAAGAACTGCGTGACTTTTGAACAAAGTAGATATAAGCCGCTCCCATTCTCCTAAATAGTGCTAGTTTGGCATGAACAGAAAAAAATTACGTAATCCTTAAACTATATAAGTGAACCATTGTTCTGAAACCCGAAATAAGCTAACATCGCGTGAACAGCAAAACAACTACTTAACCGTTGGTCTATGTTGCAAGGATGCTGTTCACCTAATTAGTACTAATAATTGAACAGTGAACAAAATGAAGTAAATTTTGTACGAATAATTTCACTGATTACATTTACACCCGCGTCATACTCCGTGGAATATTTTCGCAGAAAAATGTGTAGTGATATATCCCACTTCAAGAATACCCTGCATCAAGAACAAACTTGACAAATGTGTAACGCGTCACGCTTTATATGGGAACAAGTTGTACGTGCAAATGCATAATGTAGACTCGGTATTACGCAACTTTCATGTAATACCCTCTCCGCAGCGCAACACTTAACGGGTTTTCTATTCACCCACGGGCAGTTGGTTCAAATTGCGCTGAAGCCTATATACATGATGGTGTACAGAATGTGGAACTTCTGGCGAAACTAGAGTAATCTGCTCGTGAGTAACGCTTGAAACTCGATCTAAAGTGGCGAAATGGATGCTCAGCATTGAAGCCCCTGACAAGTTAACGCAAATCGAACTAAATCATCTCAATAAAAATGGACGCAGCAAACACAGTTTTTCACCACAGAATGAACTTTCTTACCGATATATTGCTTCTTCGGCCTATATTAACTAATTATTTATACTGCTCCATCGTCAATATCGACTGATTACATATACTACACTGCTCCTTCGGCCAATAGAGACGTTTAACTATTGCCCAAGAGGCGGGGATGAATTACTATGAATACAATTTTTTTCATATTGAAAGACATACTGAAGAATTGTGACTGGACGTACTGTAGACGTACGTTGAAAGTGTTTTTAAAACGTCATAATATCCTCGTCGTAAACATGCATAAATTTGGACACTTAAGGTAATATACAAGCGATTACAGGCATTCCAATGAAGTTTATGAAAGAGAAATGAAGTATTTTGAAAACGCTGGAGATATGTATACGCATCGCCATGTAGACTGTATACAGGATGCTTGTGATATTTCGACATAGAAGCTTTAGTGAGTACTCTGTTCGTAAATGGGAGTTGAAAATAATTTATTCAACTGTAAGGACATTAAAACGTTCAGTATATGATTACAGTACAGCTAGGTGAGAGGAAAAAGATAGTTGGAACTTCGTAGCTATTTTGCGTTATTTATAACTTATAGATACCAAGCATCAGCTACTCAATTGGTATTGAGGGCAAAATGTAACCTCCCATTTCTAATATACCACCAGGTCAACAGTGTGTAAAATTAGGATACAATACTGTAGTTATACGAGTGGCTACCCCCAAACAAACAGAACTAAATCCTTAAATTGTCGGTTGTAGAACCTATTGGTTACTTTCTTTGTTTCTGCTATACTCGTTATTGTATGCGCATCAATAAGTGCGTATCACTCAATATCGTTAATAAAAACAGCAAAGAAATAACTGTCTCACGCTACGAATTGCAACGCACGTCTTTTGGTAAATTTAGAATATGTTATCTATTCGCGCTACAGTAGGTCTTAGGAACAAATGCAATTCAACACCATCTTTTTTTCTAAGCTAATTAGCAAGTTTTCATGCATGAATAAAATATAAAAAAATATGGACAGATGCTTCAACTATAATAGAACTGTAAATTAGGCTAAAATATAACTGATAATAATATAAATATTAATAAATATAATAAATAATAATAATAATAATAATAATATCACACACGAAAACCGCTTTTAGCGAAATTATTTAACATAAAAGCGCTAGACAAACTACGTCAGTACAAGATGCAGATATGCCTGATTACAAAGCACGACAGCGAAATATACGAACATTTAACTGGAATGTACAGTTTCGTAGATAACCTAGCCAAAATAACAGCCTATGATGTCATTATCTTCTCTTAATTTCGCACCATTTTAATCTTAGAAACGGTAAGTATAGTCCGCGACTGCTGTAGTATCGCGCAAGTCCATTTAATTCCATAGAGGCTATAGAAAATTCAGAAGGAACGGAGCATATTGCAGTAAACACTGGCGACTAACTTGACTTTAAATCGTCGCACTTGGCGTAAGCTACG
>LQNS02277097.1:37401164-37411695 GCA_001587735.2 Parhyale hawaiensis | reverse complement strand
TTAAGCTCAGAGACAGGATCTTCACTGTAAATGATCTGGCGCCATGGCAACGTTCCTACTGCCCGAGTAATAGCCACCCAGTTAGCCCTGCTCTTAACGAATACCACTGAGTATCAGAACCTAGCGGTGAGGCAAAGAAATTGAGTGGGCGCTAAGACGCGAGGTAATGGTTGAGTATCAGAACCTAGCGGTGAGGCAAAGAAATCGAGTAGACGCTAAGACGCGAGGTAATGGTTCAGTATCGGAACATAGCGGTGAGGCAAAGAAATCGAGTGGACGCTAAGACGCGAAGTAATGGTTGAGTATCAGAACCTAGCGGTGAGGCAAAGAAATCGAGTGGAAGCTAAGACGCGAAGTAATGGTTGAGTATCAGAACCTAGCGGTGAGGCAAAGAAATCGAGTGGACGCTAAGACGCGAGGTAATGGTTGAGTATCAGAACCTAGCGGAGAGGCATGGAAATCGAGTGGACGCTATGACGCGAGGTAATGGTTGAGTATCAGAGCCCAGCGGTGAGGCAAAGAAATCGAGTGGACGCTAAGACGCGAGGTAATGGTTGAGTATCAGAACCTAGCGGAGAGGCATGGAAATCGAGTGGACGCTAAGACGCGAGGTAATGGTTGAGTATCAGAACCTAGCGGAGAGGCATGGAAATCGAGTGGACGCTATGACGCGAGGTAATGGTTGAGTATCAGAACCCAGCGGTGAGGCAAAGAAAGCGAGTGGACGCTAAGACGCGAGGTAATGGTTGAGTATCAGAACCTAGCGGAGAGGCATGGAAATTGAAAGGACGCTAAGACGCGAGGTAATGTTTGAGTATCAGAACCCAGCGGTGAGGCAAAGAAATAGAGTGGACGCTAAGACGCGAGGTAATGGTTGAGTATCAGAACCTAGCGGAGAGGCATGGAAATCGAGTGGACGCTAAGACGCGAGGTAATGGCCGGGGCCCACGGCTGCCGCCGAGCCCTAAACTCCTCAGCCCAGACAATAGCCTCACGTCGACTTAACAATGGGCAGACAATCGCTGTTGCTCATGCCGGCATTGAGTTCCGTCATGATTTACATCTGCCGCAAACAATGAAGCGCAGTCTCTACAAATTATTGATAAAATTCAATTAAATCTCAAAGGAGCTTTGAAGCTGCAACAATGAGCGGGCAAAAGGGAGGCCGCCGTGACAGCGTAAATGCGCTCCAGTTGCTAAAGCGAGCGCATACTGAGAAATCTTTAGTTAATGATTCAACGAAAAGCATTTGACAGTGAGGACAAGAGAAAAAAGTTTTTCGTCCTCAATTGAATACAAATGGAGTTAGTGCGCATGAAACAACTATATTTGCAGTGATAAGAGATCCGGCTGTGCGTTTTTATTTTAGTAGTACGAAGCAATTAGATGAGTAGATCTCATAATCATGGGCGTTTGGTCGAACAGTTTCTTGACATGAGCCCCTTACTGAAAGAGCTTGCTTGTTTCCTAAATCGTTTCAATTTGGCACCTCTATACACTAGATAATTGCCATACGGATAGACTCGACTTGGTTCGTTAAAGGGTTAACCCTTTCGCTGTGGGTCGGTGTATGTGCGATACATTAGGGGCGTTAATGACTAGAGTTCAGTCACACTCGGCGCAAGGATTTTTTTTTTAGAGATTTCCCTCCGTGTACGAGGATGTGATGCCACCCTTGAAGCACTTGTGTGACGAATTCGTCATTACCTTTTTCTTCACGAAATTTCAACCTATAAATACCTACTTAGGCAGCCATGTGAACACTTTTAGCCACACAAGATATTATTTCAAAACTTTTAGTTTTTGGGCGGCCAATAGTTCAGTCAGGGAAGGACCAGCGACCCTCATAGACAACATTACAGACACTACGAGTCGTACGAGAACTACCGATGTTTTTCATCGTTCACGTGAGGTTAATATTCCGCTAGTATAATGCGTAGGAGTCTGCATCCTTCGTGAAATCTTAATGTTCAACAAATTCCATAAATAATGGTTCACCAAATTGATTTGCAATATAACGGTAATGACAAGACGATACACAATCTGTAGGAAAAAGAAATTCTGAAAAGTTTTCGTTGCACGAAACACCAATCCAATAGCAAATAATTTCAAGAGAAGACTGGTCCACCGAGACGCATTTGTCCCTTCAGTAAAAACATTTATCGCGCCAAGATTACTTTGCCCCAATTAAGATTCGTGACACGGCCCATCGCAACTAACCTTTGTTCTTCGGCACCGCGCTCTAAGCTCACTCAAACAGGTTGCCTCAGTTTCGCAGTGCGTTCCGTGTTTTTTGTGCCGGTAAAGTGAAGGTTTCCGATTAAAGAACGTGCAGAAGTCGGTACTAAAGAGTGCTTTGCGGCGCAGTTTTGCGGATACCTTTACTTAGCTCAAAGCACTTATTAGCGGGCCAACGGAGACGCTCTCCCTGAACGGCGCGGATATTACTCGGTAAGATGCTTGGGAATGACGAAACTGTAGATTTGTTGTAGAAGTAAAGCTGCAGAAAAACACTATGTACAGCTGACGGAGGATGACGTGTAACGGGTTTTTCGTTAGAGACGAAAACGTACGTACATTGCTATAGGAATAACTCGGTAAAAATGGCGGTAAAAAATGCGAGAAAGCTTGAAGCTGAACGGCGTTACTCGAGAGCGACGAAACTGTAGAATCGCTATCTTTTGGAACGGCTTTGCCTGAGACTGACAAAGCTGAAGACTTGCTGTGGAATCAAATTAGAACGCCCCGTGGCGTAAGACCATTACCCGCGCTAAAAGAGCTGAGGAGTTACAAATTGAACGCCTTCATGTTTGATGGCCAGTTAACTCTAGTTTTTAGCATTTTTCACATCTCAGTCAACCGACCTGACTGCCTGAAAAAGATTGTGATGATGGCTCATCTCCTTCAGCCTCTTTTTGGGTGGACAGACAAACAAACACATAGGTATACAACCGTAAAGGAAAACAGTATCACCACTCTTCGCTTCGCTAAGGGGTGGTAATTAATAAAATCGTACTCCATGAACGTGATGAAGAAGAAAAGAAGCGAGCCTAAGCATAAAGGCTTCGTCGTGGCCCTCCTGCAATTTTGAACAAGTTATAGAAGCGAATTTTTAAATTATGCTCAAGGTTTGTGATGGATTATGACCCAAATGTGGCATTTTTTTTTACAGATAATATAATAAATGAGGTGTATGATGGGTTACCAATGTCGAGGTGAGCTTACAGAAAACAATTGATATACTGTCCGTAAATAAGAATAACGGGGACGGACCTACAAAGAACAATGTCGCTGTTATTTGAAGCGAGTGAGAACTGGCATAGGACGTTTCTGTTTTACTGTAATTTCAAATACGCATATTACTGGTTGATTCAACCAAAACATGAACCAACAGTTTATATCCGGCTAACTAAAGGAAAGAACACTATACCTGGCAAACAGAGTGCAAAAGTAGACCGATATTTTCATTAAACTATGAGGTAGCATACGCATTTACAAATGTGCAAATGGTGCTGGGGTTACTTGCCTAAAGACCAGTGCAGACGAGAAGCAAAAATTACCGAGAGTCGCATTTAGCCAACGAATGCTTTACGTACTTTAGGAAAAAGTTGAACCAAAAAAGTGCATTCAGCAGGTTGGATCTATACGAATTTTTTTTTCGTAGCTTTGGAGCAATTCAAAGCAACATACCGTTCAACTTATCCTCTAATCTATTACTATACGTACGTAACGCCACTGTTTTTCTTGGAGATTTTCTTTAAATGGTGACACTTGTAACTGCAGTGACAGAAGTATCAAATGAATTTGTCTCCAGGTTACAACGATGATAGCCGGCACAATACGTACATGTCAAAGATTCGTTTACAAGCTACGGTGGCTGACCACTATGCATAGTGACTAAAAAATCTGCTCCTAACCAAGCAATAAAACTTCTTAAATTATTATTTGCCATTTCTGCTTTCTATGTAACTTGTTATAATTTTACCCAAAAACATTGCCAGCTCAAGCTCCTGTATGTGCATCAACATGTCGCGGCAAGTTGGAGCTATCCACAAAATTGTTCCGTCGAAACAAGCGAAGATGTCCCTCGTCTACGCACGGCCTAATGGCGAGGCCACACGCAAGTCAGAAGAACGAGTATCGTCATCTTTCCGTCCGAAAGTTATGTTAAACTCTTGTAAACACAGCTTTGAGATTGCCAAGAAATGGTGTAAAAATGTTTACCGTCAGTTCAGTTTACTCCGCAAGTGCCGTTAGCTAACTTTCGGACATATCATTATATCTGGAGGGATTTGTAATTTAAAATTGTTTGCAAATGTGTGCTAGTTAAATGGGCATATCAACACATTCTCACGAAAAGATGACGATACTCGTTCTTTTGACTAGCGTGAAGAGTGTCGGGTGCCGTGCCTACAACAGTCAAATGAACGAGTTTCTCCAGCTACGCATCCGAAGGTGGTGTTGCAGTGGCGGTTTGAACATTGCAAAGGTGCAAAGTTTTCTCAAAATCCAACTTCCTATTAATTTGAACAGATTTTCGAAACGCTAAACTAGTGACACTTGCACTGAATTAACGGTTAATATTTTATAAACTTTCTTAATACACATACAGTTGTGTTTACGAAGAATCAGCAAAACATTGGGACGATTAACTGATGAAGTTCGTTCTTTTGACCATCGTGTGAACGAGGCTTAAGATCATTCTTCAAATGATTAATGCTTATTAGTTGCGTAAAATCATTAATGAGTCGATTTATCACCAAATTTAAACAACAAGACATAAAAAAAAAGAAAGCAGCGCTTTTATTTTACCGATACTGTGCTGAACTAAATCTTTTCGGCGCTGCCTTACAAGGCTGAGCTCTAATTGAAAGTCTGCTAAGGGTACAAAGTTTGGAAGAAGTTAACAAGACAGGTCGTGACATAATTTAAGAATGATTGCCCCAATGATGGGCGAGTCGTGGCCTGTCAGTGCATTTCAGGCTTCACTATTGAAAAGTACTCACGAGCTTACGGGCTGAAATCCAAGAAGAGAAGCGTGATTCTCAAGTACGTGCATGCGCTCCAAGCGTTCATATATATATATACCTCTGCGAATGTGCGGCCTGTAACTTTTGGGAAACTAACGAATGAAAAAATACTTCAAAAGCGTCTTAGGGGGAAAACATCATGCATGAAGAGGAGCATGGTGCTCATGAGCAGAACAGCTTCTATAAATATGTGTATACGGGGTTCGCTGTACTTACGGCAACACCATTTTGAAACAATGTTGAAAGTCTTTTTCCAAGCTAAGTCATCAGTTTTTACTTCAGATTAAAACTAATCATGTTTATTTTATATTTCAGAAGCAAGGATGTACCAAAACTAAAGTGACCAATGGCTGTTGATAGAAAGACTATCGTATCCCTGAATAAAAGAAGGAGAGAGTAATTTGCACATTGCACATCAGCTGTATATTCGTCGTGAAGTTGTGCGGGAAGTCGTGAAAAAGTTTATCGAAGCTGGTAAAATATACAATGGTTCAGACCAGGGAAGAAAACTGTTCGTTCGAATTCAACGTTTCATCAAAGACACGCGAGAAAACTTGAGAAAAAAAAAACACCGTTCTGTAATAAAATTAGCCATAGAAGCAGAAGTAAGCCAGGCTTTAACGCGTCGATTCCTAAAAAAGATCTAAAGGTATATATAATTATTCTTAGAAAACGTAGAACAGACATGAACTTTCGATGATTCATGAACGTATGAGATTTGACAAAACTTGACGTATGCTCAACCTCTCGGATCGAAGATGGCTCGGGATGCTGCACAATTTGAGTTTTCACTAATGAAAAGAGATTCAACGTTCAGCTAACTCTAAATCATCAGAGTGATGGAGTTTGGCCAAGGTAAAGATACCGTAGATTATTGGAAGGCAAACGATTGGCACGACACAGGAAGCTACTGTCTGTAATGGTGTGGGCTGCAATCACTGCCACTGAGAGTTCTCTTCTCATTTTTTATTCTTCTGGAGCCAATCACGACGGCCAGAGCTATATACATTTCTGACAAACTAGTGCAGAGCTGCTTCCCTGGACACGGTATCACTTCGGTGGCGCACCATGGACTCTTCAACAAGACTGTACTCCATCACATGGCCCAAAAATGACTCAACGCTGGATTCTGGCGCGCACTCCAGCGCTGCTCAGCAAAGAAGAATGAAGAGCTTGGATTTGAACCCCGCTGGATTTCTCTGTGCAGTCTATTTTTGAAAATAAGGTCTGCAGAAGTCTACATGATTCGCTTGATACCCTGAAGTCTAAGCTGAGTGAAGAATGGGCTTTGATTCCGCAAGAAGTGGTTCGTCCTTCCTGTGAAACTGTCCGAAGTACCTATATACATGAACGTCTATCAATAGAAAATGAGGAGGTGAATAAACGCTGCAGGTTATATATTATTAAAGAGTGTTTAAGCTATAGGTCCATTTGATAGCATTTCAATTTCGTTATTTTTTATTGAAACACTTGATTAAAAGTTTTTTCCATAATGGGGGCAACGTTCTCTACGACGGCAAATAAAATAAATAAACAGATAACATAGCAGCACTTCCAGGATTTCTTCTCTTTTTTCATGAGACAGAAACACAATCTGTACCTCCCGCAACTAGGATACACACAGATGACTCACTGTTTATCTACTGTACTGAAGAAGCGAGAGGGACAGGAAACATAAAGATATGCCTGACCAAATAAACAAACACACATTGGTGTTTACTATGTTTCGATTACAATATCTGCCAACAAACTGCAGCTATATAATTGTTTTTCTCTGGACTATTGAACAAAGTTGATATTAACACGCCAGCAGAGAATGTGAACGATGACAATAATATTTAGACTCATTTTAGCAGATGCCTGCGGCAGTCAAACGCAAAACTTTTTACCATCAGCTCACAGAATAGGAGGAAAATTTTTAACAGTTTAAAAAGTATTTCTTATCATTTTTATCCAATGGTAAATTAAGGAAAAACGAAACTTATCATCAACACTAGATAATAATTTGCATTGTGTGTTGACAGGAGTCACTGACGCTTGAAAATTTTCATGCTATGTACTGATCTACAGTAGATATATCCACCTCTGTGTGCTGACCAACCAAGTTGCCATGCTAATCGTATTTAGCAGACCCATTCCCATGTAGCTATAATAGCTCTAATGCCGATGCCACACGCTAGTTAAAAGAACGAGTATCGTCATCTTTTCATCCGAATGCGTTTACGTGCCCATTTCAATAGCACACACTTGCAATGAATTTTGAGTTATAAATCCCTCCACATAAAATACTTTGTCCGAAAGTCAACTAGCGGCACTTGCGGAGTACATGGAACTGACGGTAAAAATTTTTACACCATTTCTTGGCAATGTCAAAGCCTTGTTTACAAGAGTTCAACATAACTTTCGGACGAAAAGATGACGATACTCGCTCTTCTGACTAGCGTGTGTCCTCGCCATAAGAAAACGTGAAATCAATAACTGGCTCCTCATTTGTTATGTGGTCTATTAGTAAGTGGCGGCTTGTTTAAAAGGCAGTAGAGGCAAATTTTTCGTACGATGATCGGAGCTAATGTTTTGAGTCTGAGTTGTGTTGTATACGGTGCCGCCATATATGCACCATAGTTCATATATAAGTCGTAACTGTACGCGCTCCTGCGACGCGTTTGTTGTACGAAATATACTGTTACATTATAAATAATGGAAAACCTTTACCTTCTGGAGACGTCAATGATATAAAAACAATAATAATTTGATAATGACGCAACCACGCATCAGAAATGGCCCATTGGTGACAAGTTGTGAAAATTCTACTAAAAGAAAAAGAGTCCGTGCAGAAACACACAACAAGTAGGTACATAGCACAACGCTAAACGACAAGATACTGTGTCGAACTGATATTTCCGAAGGGACACGAACGCACACACAAAACTGTGCGTTTTTGCTTCAGGTAATCAGGTTTATTTCGACATTAAATTACGACCAAAAAGCTTATGACGGCCATTGTAAGCATTTGCGGATGTTACAAATCGCGCTATTCCAATGAAAAAGTGATGTTTACTAAAAGTACTTACTAAAGGCTCAAGCTTAGTTTAGCTTGGCTAAACTAAGCTTTACTACATGTGTTCTTTGTCCTATTGTATCCCATGAAAAAAAAAAACAGTCTTAGTAGCGAGTTGGTATAGCTTGGGTAAGCTGGTTAATGGGTAATTCATGATTAATTGAAAGAGGTGCGACAAAGGAAACGTTCGCATAACGAAAGGAAATTAACAAAATATGTATCATTACTTCAATTTTATGATTTTGCGTTTCATTCGTAAAAACTACATGAAAATTTATAATTGAAGTCACAAGGGAAGCGGTGCACAATGGAGGGTTAGCGCCCCCAAGAATAAAAAGGCATTTTGCCTACGGCGTTCCAGTGGGTTGAAGTAAAGAGTCTCTCCGGTTTATATATTTTTCTAATATTTGATTTCCAGCAGAGACTGAATTAGTGAGTAGTTTAGCCTCCGTAGACATAACAAATGATAATTTCAAGAGAAAAACCCAAAGGAGATGTACTATGTCGGAACGAAGGCGCCAAGCACAAGGGCGTTCCTAAATTGGGCATATGCAAGTTAAGAAATATGTGAAATAACAGAAAAAAACATGGTTAGTAGGAAGCAAAGTGCCACGCAAGAAAGATGCCTTAAAGGATTAGCTAGTGCTAAGGTAACATATATATGGGCACTCTAGACGCTCGACTCACCATAACATAGGATGACTAGAGCACTCTGAGAGCGCATACCTCCGACAAGCGCGGCAACGGTAGCAAAAATTTCAAATTGGCTGTGAAACCATAATTTTCTTTGTATAAACTCCAAAATCTAATCATTTGTGCCTTTTGATAGTAATAACAGCTTGTGCAATATTCTTGAATGTCTGTTGATAACGTTTTTAGTTATGCTGCTAACAAACGCTAAGACAAACATGAGTCAAACATACAAACGAACAAACCGATCTGCACCAAAATTTAATCATTTATGTATTTTAACATTAGTAATAACTCCTATAAATTTCATTAAGATACATTCATTCTTTTTTGAGTTATTGTGCAAACAAGCATAAAATTAAAAACAGTAAGAAACGAATGAACAAACTGATCATTACCAAAATTTGATCATCTACTCTTTGTTATATACCTAACAACTCATTTTAATTTCATAAAAATCCATCCAAAACTTTTTGAGTTATGGCATTGAGAAACACTGGGCAGACAAACAAATAAACGGAGAGACATATCTTCACCAAAAGTTAATCATCTGCTCCTCCTCACATACCTAACAATCCCTGTAAATTTCGTCCAAATCGGTTTATAACTTTTTGAGTTATCTTGGTGACAGACAAACAACTAGACAAGCACGACGAAAACATAACCTCCTTGGCGGAGATAAATATACAAACGAACATTACCGTACATGTTACATCTCTTACCTTTTCAAGAGGCGGTGTGACTAATGAAATTGTACCAGCAATAGGCTGTTTGAATAACAAGGTTATCATTGTATATAAATTAAAATACACTAAAAAATAGCGCAGTGGCATGATACAAAATATCTGGAAAAACTCGGTCCAGCGTCATTGCTGAAATTATTCACTGTCTTCCCGTAATATTTGTAGTTTCACACTCTATTTATGTAATCTAAATTGCGACAGTTTCCACAAATTCTGAACCAACGTGAAAATATAAAATACTTACCGTATAGTCTGACTACGAAAAAAATTCTTTCTCCGTCGGTGGGCTACCTGAAACTGACAGAAATTATAAAAAAAATTAATTTGAAAAATCAGTGTGCTTTTCTTCGCAGTTTTACGATATTCATATGCAAATACTGTGAGCCACACGGTCAGTGCTCTACGATATTCACAGACAAAATGACAGGACTAAAAATATAGTTTGGGAAATCAGTGTCTGTTTACTCTCGCAGTTTTAGTCGCCACAGCATTCAAACAGAAATTCGGTGATCTTCCACAACGTTCATATTTACAGAATATGTTTCATCAGAGTTCACGATTAACTTATCATCCCATTTCACATCTTGCTTTATCGCTACGCAGTCAAAAACAATAAGATATAGCCTATCATTCGTGTCATAATGTTTATGACACTACGATCGTACCCCGCCCCTCCACGTACACCTTACTTTCACTGTATAATTTTAACTGCTCATCTCGCGCGACGAAAATCTGCATTACTTCCTGTTGCTCTCATCACATATAGTACATGTGTTACAGGCAGTATACTTGTTGTATAAATGCATACCTAATTCTACCATTATGTCCCTTACATTCATCAATCAAACTGTACAAAATGAACAGAATCATAAAAAGTCGGGCATGATCACTATCAGGGCCTACAGCCGCATGCAAAAAGAGAATAATGAACGGGTAAGTAATTGGCTTCGTCTCGTCATGATATTTTTCAAAACTAATAATGAAACTCTTCCTTTAGGAGCCATCGAGAC
>LQNS02277097.1:37371795-37390001 GCA_001587735.2 Parhyale hawaiensis | reverse complement strand
TCAGCTGGTTATTATCATTATAGGTATTATGAGATTGGCTTACTTTCGGCGGACTACATATAGAGTTCGGAATTTGTAACAAAGGGCGGAGGGTTAAATGGCTTAAGATTTATAGCTGTTTAAAGATGAGGAAGATAAGGGACACAAAAACAGGCGCACAACTTCAACAGTGGCTTTTCTGCGAGCCTCAGTGCTGTATGAAAGCACGTACTTGAGGTCTAAACGAATGGGCGCTGCTATAGGTAGCTAGAGGTACAATTTATGTTTTGGTATATATACCAATGTTATTATGATAATTGTATCTCCTAATCAAGAATTCTACTAGTGGGGCAAAATATATTTTCCTTTAAGAAGAATATAAAGTTTGTAAAGGTAACATGAATGTGGAAATTGTACAAGAGTCCGTGAACAAAAATATGAAAGCGCATAGATTGGTGTGGAAGTATTTATAGGTAATTCGTAATGCCATTGTCTCAAGCGGTAATACAACGTATCTAAAAAGGAGGATTCACACCAGTACATCGTTATCAGAAAACAAACAAACCAACCCAGGCATTTGAGAAGAATTTAAAATTTGAAGTATACTGCATTTTTAAGGAATTGACAGGTCAACTGCGCAGCACTTCGTACACCATCGCGTATCAATGCCGTGGTTGAATGCAACAGGAACAGGTAAGACGATAAAGAAGGGTAAAAAAACATTTATCAGTTGTAATAGTAATATCTTAATTTAATAAACCACATTAACTCATGTCAAACAGAAACATGAAAGGCATATCGGTTGGTACGTAGAGAAGTGCTGACAATTCGTAACACAATCCAGGTATAGATAGACAGAGCTTAAAGCCTCGGACAACTCCAGCCATTTTTCGCCACTCCGGCCCATGCCAAATAAAATTTGGTAGCTCCAGCGACCAATCTTCCAACCCTGGCCCAGCTACGGGCCGAAAACAGTGATACTAACCAGGAAGTACGGAATTTAATTCCGAGAAGTTTTAAAATCCTTGTTGAGCCAGTGTGTTAAATATTTATTGATGGATTACCACGTCGGATGATGAGCGCTTTAGTGATCTAAAGACGGAGGTAATCACTTATTTTCTTATAAGAACGATTGTGTTGTACGTAAGCATTTGCCTCGTAAGGTTGCATTTATGGGTTTATTCGGTGTGTAGTTTCACAGCGCCGGAAGTCAAATGCATCATAAGCTTCCGAAACAGGCTTGTTGACATCAGACCCACGTAATTTAGATTAAATTAAATTCCACATTTTCCTGATCAGTAGCGCTGATACCGACCGGCAGATAACAGCTCTACCGCCAAAGTTTCGAAACTTGGAGGGCTAATGCGAGAAGAAGTAACCTATAGACGGGCGTCACTGCACTAGTCATTATAAGCCCTTCAACTTTGCTGCACTGAAATGCAAAAAAAAAAATCATTTTACATTTTGTAAGAAAACTTCAAGACGATTTTCGGCGATTGTTTTTCACGAAGTACATAGACAGTTTTAACACAGGCCTGGATGACGGCGACATGGATCATCGAAACGTTGGCAAGCTATAAAATGAAATTTTGTTTTTCTGGGCTTACGAATGTATTTCGATCTTATGAAAAAATACAATACGAAGCTAATACATCAAGAGAATGCCCTGTCATTCAACCTAGACCTGTATGAATGAATATCTGCCTTTTTTCTACGCTGATATATATATTTATATGTATACCGTACATATTTATACATTTGTATCTATCTCACCTCATGCTCTTAAGAAAGGAGCTACACTGTGATACATGCCAAGTTGGGGTTCTGATGGAATTCAGTAGGCGAACTTAGATCAAGTTGCAGAAAATGGCTAAAGTGGAAATCATCCTTAAAAGTGATTGCTCTTTTTGCGCCTGCATCGTTGAAATCCAAACAATGAAGACATTTACAACATCTCTCAACGCTCTCAAGAAGTCTGATTTTTGCTTTCTTCTTGCATCAAAATTTTATTTGCTCGAACCAACAGTAGAGGATCAACGACGCAACAACAAAGAATCTATTTTCCAGGATGCATTAAACAACACAATTTTTTTTTTCAGCTCGCTTTCTTCTTTCGACGAAGCAGTTCTCGTTTAAGCTTAAAAGTTTCGATATACAACAATTGAGCATACACGATAAGCGGCGAGACCGAAATTCGGTGGTACTTCATTGCAGGCTGATAGAAGCTAATTTTTCGCGTGTCATCTAAGGGAAAGAAAGAGTAAACTGCTCAATTAAATGGAAACAGTGAATGCTCAACTTTCTTGCTGATTTGAGTTGGTCATTGGGGTAAATTCTTAATTCAGATGCATTTCAGCAACGAATGTGAGGTTAATGAAGAAGTGTCATTATAAATTCCTCTTCGTCATTACTGACGCCTCGGGAACTCAAGCCGTTTTCATAACTGTCAATTCTTATTTTTTTTCTCTACAATGCCGGTGGCACACGATAACCAACAGATCAAATTTAAGAGTTTTGATCATCGAATCAACGCCTAAAAACCTGCAAACTCGCGCTTTTGCGCAAAATTACAGGATGGAGCATGCAGCGTTTTGTGCACGATTCGCCGGTCAATATTTTGTACACAAACCACCAGTGGCGCCATCTGCATACGCCGTTTTGTTCATTCGCGTAATTCGCGTAGCCGCGACAGCTCATTATTTTAACAAGTTTATCATATACTTCGACGAAGTATTAGCAGTGAAAGGAATGGCTCGCTGGCATATACTATATTCTGCTTGTTATCTCCGCTTAGGACATTACTTTTTCATTGAGGTTGTTTGTTTGTCTGTTCTTGTGTCTGTCACCAAGAAAATTCAAAAAAGCTATGGACGGATCTCTGCGAAATTTACAGGGATTGTTAGGTATGATACGAGGCACAGATGATGATTATCTTTTTGGTGAAGATCTGTTTGTTTGTTTGCCTCTTTTTTCTGCATGCCATTACACAAGTTATAGACGAATTTTTACGAAATTTGAAAGAGTTATTAGGTATATCAAGAAAAGTAAATGACCACATTTTTTGTACGATCTGTCTACACGTGTTTGTTTTCTTTGTGTTTGATTTTATGCCTGGGGAATTGTTATGCTGAAAAACATAAATAATTAAAGTTTGGTGATGATCGGTTGGTCTTTTTTTTTATCTGAGTTTGGCTAAGGTTTGTCAGATTGCTTGTCAGCAGCATGACTCGAAAAGTTATGAACAGATCTTCAAGAATATTACAGAAACTGTTATAACGGTCAAAAGGCACAGATGATTAGATTTTGGCATTGACACATAGGAAATCATAGCTTTGCAACCAGTTTGAATTTTTCATAACGGTTGTCTTGCTTGGCGGAGGTATTGCGCCACCACAGTGTTCAAGTTAGTTTTTTTTTTTTGTAACGATACTGAGCCTGTAGCCATGAAAACTACGATTTTTTTAATGGAAGTCGAAGTCAATTGAACATCGAACCAATCTCACGAGTGATTAGGACGGCGAGATTTTGCGCAAAACATCTCGCTTGTTAACGCGAGTTTTCTCAGCTTTTGGTTAACGTGTGTAGAAGCCTTAAGAAAAGTGGCAGTAAAAGAATAATGCGCACCTGCCAACAGTAATTTGGCGTTCACCATTAAATGCTCAATGATAGTTTCTCAGGTAGAAAAAGAAAAAAGAATGAGAGAAATTATATTTATTATGAGAAAACTGATGGACTTTTGTGTTGCGCTCGATTACGTTTGGAAAAAGTCAGATCAAATGCAATCGAACAACAGTGCTCACTGCATTCGTTATACAATTAATATTTTATAAAAAAAAATACAAAAAAAGACGATAATAGCAAGAAATTATACGCATCGCCCGCTTCACGGCAGCTAATGAGGTTAGACAAAACGATGAATGATGGCATCCAATGCATCCATTTTTCCTATGACTTTACTCACAAATACGCAAAGAACATTGGTATAGCATTAAAAAAAAATAACACCGCCACTTTCACGCCAGCTACAGCGAGGTCAGACCATCGAAATCCAAAAACAGCAGCAGCGGAGCTCGACGATTTTCTCCCAAATGTAGATGCTTCTGCTAGCGCCTGCACACTGCACTGTATAAAGAGGTGGGTTTTTGATCGCTGCTAATTATAATTACGGTCGCTGACTAGCGTTCCTGGCTCATTTTACGCCCTATTTATTAAACGGCGCGCACTCATGGAGGACCGCGGCCCGGGCAATTCGCCAAAACGGACCTTAGCGGTGGCATCCAAAGAGGCCACTTCGGCTTGCCAATAAACGGACGATCCTCTCGTAATTTTCGGTTCAGATCAGTTTGTGATTTTAGCGAATTAATTTCAAGCTATTATCCTGGATGATATTCAAGAGGGAGCTTTCAATGGGCCTGATGAGCAGATGATTTAGTTCATTATGTTACGGCAGTTCAAACNNGGTTCAGATCAGTTTGTGATTTTAGCGAATTAATTTCAAGCTATTATCCTGGATGATATTCAAGAGGGAGCTTTCAATGGGCCTGATGAGCAGATGATTTAGTTCATTATGTTACGGCAGTTCAAACTCGGAAATTGTCAATATTGGTTCAACGCCTGCCGAAATTAGTTTAATCATTCTTGCGGCGCCGGATTAGGTTATTAAATGGACAGCAGGACAAACTGACAGGATTCGGAAAAAACGGGAGGTGCATTTTAATATAAAGCGAGCGAATGTTCTGAATATTATTATCATAATCATGGTTAGTTTAATCCATCCCAAGCAGTCAGGTGCTTACTGAAATGTGTAAAAATTTGTACGGTCTTCACCGCTGTTCATAATGGCCTATTTAACGTACGGTACTTAATAACGGCGCTAAGGGAAGAACAAATAATTTTTTTTTACATCATACAGTTGAGAAAAATGCAAAACAAAAAATATTTGCTCCGTCGAGCCGTTTCTTCACTGAACATCTTCAGATACATAGTATTGTTCTGCGCATATGAATTTGCCAGATGCAGCAAGCAAATGGCAGCGAAGTAAAAAAAACCGTCAGCTACTTTTCTTCTCTAGTTACTGGATACTATTATTATTATTATGAAAATACACCAGACTGGCGACGTCAGAACGAAGAAAACGCTATGCATAATTGGTTATCAACGCCCACGCAGCCAACCCAGCAAGAAAAGAAAGAAAGAGAGAATTAAAGATCACAGAATCACCCAGTTTACAAATAGCTTAAAGCTGCCAATGCCAGCACCATCAAAGATTATTCCAAACATCTAGTTGTTAATACTGTCAAAGGCACAAATTATAAGATTTTGGTGTTGATACAAAAGAAGTCATGGTTTCAGAGCTAATCTGACTTTTTTGTTACCGTTGCCTTGCTTGGCGGAGGTATGCGCTATGAATGCTTTAGTTGCCTCCGCCAAGGAGGTTACGCTTTCGTGGTGTTTGTCTCTTTGTCCATCTGTTTACCTGCCACCAAGATAAACCAAAAGTTATGTACGGATTTGAACGAAATTTACGGGATTGTTTGCTATGTTAGGAGGAACAGATGATTAACTTTTGGTTGAAGATCCGCCTATTCGTTTGTTTCCTTGTCTGTCTTATTTTTCTTATTGCCATAACTCAAAAAGCTATGGACGGATTTTCATGAAATTTGCATGCCTATTATTATTATAGTCATGGTTTTACCACCATATCCGCTCGATGAGTGATTCGTACAGTGCAGACTCGGTCGTTCCACATAGCCCGGTAGGAATATTTTATCTCGGCATTCCTGCCGGAAAGTCTCGATTGGCCCAGTGCGTTACTACTGGCGAGAAAAAAAGGGGTAAAGAACAGAAGGAAGACACTTAGGTGGACGGCCCGTTTCGAGGTCCTTCACACGAAAGATTAGAGGTGTCCCACGTACTAGGTTCGCTATCTCGATCGACAGCCCACCTCGTGGAACAGAAAAGAAAATATAGAGAACCTACCTAACCAAACAAAGTAACCTTCTCAGCAGGAACTGCAGCCAGCTGCAACATTCCCGCGGAGAAGGCACTCGGGACAGCCCTTGGGTTCGTGAGGCCCATACATACGGTATATATACTGTGACAGGGAAAGGGCCCGTCAGAATATAACCCCGCGAGGGCGAAATTTACAGGAGTTGTTAGGTGCTGTATGTTACACAGAGAAAATTACCAAATCTTTGTGATGATCTGTTTATCCATTTGTTCGTCGCTGTATTTGATTTCATGTTTGTTAGCATAATAACTCAAAAAGTTATGAATGGAGCTTTATGAAATTTAAGGAAATTGTTAGCAAAGTTAAAAGACAAAATTGACTAAATTTGGGTGATGATCGGTTGTTCCGTTTGTGTGTTTGACTAACGTTTGTCAGAATGTTTGTTAGCAGCATAACGCAAAAAGTTGTGAACGGATCATCAATAAAATTGCAGAAACTCTGTATGCTGTTAAAAGGCACAAACGATTAGATTTTGGTGTTGATACAAGGAAAATCATGATTTCAGAACAAATTTCAATTTCACGCTACCATGCCTTGCTTGGAAGAAGTATGCGCTCTCAGAGTGCTCCAGTTATAGTATAGATTAGTAGATACAGGAAATATAATGATTTGTTTAACGTATCTTGATAATTTCTGAATACAAGGTTCGGTTCCATATACAGTGCGTTACCTTTGATTATGCAAATACAATTTTTTTTACTTTTTTTCAAGATAATTGTCAAACATTTAAAAATGTGAATAGTAAGTTAGTGCACAGGTATGTTGTAACTATAAAAAACGAGAAAAAGAAAACGGAACAATTTCCCACGTTTTGGCAACATTTGCTTTTCGCACGGGGTTCTGCTGTTACTCCTGATTATGCAACATCACTCTCTAGTCAACATGGGCAAGAAATGCGGTTTAAAAAGTGAAGAAAAGATCAAAGTGACCTCGTTATTGGCTTCTGGTAAGATAACACTCGAAGTTTCCAAGGAATTACAGCGTGATCACAGAACAATTAAGGCTTATGCAATTGAAAGTAACGTCAATAGGAAAACTCCGGATAGAGCCTCTACGAGGAATTGACTGCTCGGGATATGCCACATTTGAAGGTTTCTATGGCTACAAAACAACTTTCTACAAGTAAGGCAATATTTGTAGACGCTGGAGCCCCAATACTGAGCAGAGAGACAAGATGTTAGGTTCTGCAGAAGCTAGAGAAAGTGAAAACGGCAATGAAACGACCACTTCTAGCAAAAACTCATGAAGAAAATAGGGTCAAATGGGCTGAAGAGAACATGAAAGCTGATTTCTCCAATATCATACTTACTGACGAATGCAGAGCCACTCTTGATGGTCCAGAAGGATGGGCGTCTGGATGGGTCCTCCATGACCGACCGCAATAGACACGGCTTAAGCGTCAACAAGTTGCTGGAGGTATAATGTTTTGGGTCGGGATAGTAGGTGATACCCTTATTGGTCCATTTGAAGTGGCAGAATGAGTTAAACTGAATGCATAAAAGTACTGAAACTTTTTTGAAGCCAACTTGATTCATGGCTTGAAGAGCAGACTATCGCACGCAGATCCAAATTGGTATTTCAGCACGATAACGCTCCCTCACACCGAGCAGTGCTAACTGGCTTGCGGATGGAGGATTCAAATCAAAAAGGATTATGACCTGGCAAGCGAATAGCCCCGATTTAAATCCCATTGAGAACCTCCGGGCAATGATCAAAAGGAAGGTCTATGAAGGTGGTCGGCAGTTTTCGAGCAAAGTAAGCCTGTAGAATGCAGTAAAAACAGCAGCAGATTCTATTCCACCATCTGAAATATCAAACCTGACAAAGTCTGTTGATAATCACCTTAAAAAATAATGAAAAATGGAAGTCGCCATGTTCAAAATTAACTTGTTATGTTTACCACTACTGAACACTTATTTCAGTGTTTATTGAATTGTTTTCGTTATATTTTCTTGGTTTTGGACGTTTAATAACAATATTCTTATTCACTTGTATTTATTTCCTCTCTATGACGTTTTTATTAGCTTGTTGTATAATCTGAGGTAACAGTAAAAAAACTCGTAAATACGCAAATTGTATGATCAACTTAACCAATGACTAAATATTTATTTTACAAGTGCTGTTTATATTGGCAACATAGCCATACATTAAGTTGATACTGATATTTCAAAGTTAGACACTCATCTTGAAAAATAAAGTGAAAAAATTCTATTTGTATAATCAAAGGTCTGTTATTTATTATGATGTTCTAAGTCATTATAATTCCCTGTTGTTCTATTTTTTCTCTAATGTCGGCATTAATTGAAATGTCATAATGTGTCGGATCTTCGAATTTCTAGTGTCGGATCATTAACATTTCTGCTTCCTGCCTGCCACTTCATTTCTGCTTATGTTTCATTTAGTTTTTTTCCAGAGAGATGACTGAAGGGTTCCAAATCTGCACGGCAATGGAACCTTAATTCACCTTCACGCATGGATCGACCTGCCGCTCCCCTGCACATGAGACTTCACAGCGATCCTAAAATAAAGGAGGAAGAAGAAAGACACATGTAGTAGGCGAAGCAATATGATGCGCTCATGGATGGGACCAGCAGATCACGAAAGAAGAGGAACAGCAAGGAGAAAAACCTCAGTAGTAAGAATGTGAAAAGGGAAGAGGGCCGGGGCGTAAGTTCCGGTGACTCTTTGGGAATGGGCCTATTGATTTGTTTACTGCTGCCTATCTAATCTAAAAATGAGTTAACACATCTAAGATCCCAAAACCTTCCGAAAGCCGGATTGAAGACTAACGGTCCAGATGTGGCCCGTGGGCCGTAGTTTGTTCACACCTGCGTGGTATAGACTATAAATGCTGATAATATCGGTGAAATCGGAAATAGCTGTAGATTTCGGAAACACTGCTAACCAGGCACCTTGCAGTTTTTATTCGAAAAAATCTTGAAAATCAAAATTAGCAGATTCTCTTTATAATCGTGCAGAAGATATTAGTGCCAGGGTTATTGCGTCATCGTATTCCCGTTCCCAAATGCAAAGGAAAACACACAATCCATGACAAAACTATTCGCCAACTCAAGAAGCAATATTCTCGTATCTTACATAAACTGTAACTTTTTTCTAAAACATGAATTCGCCAACCTGTTACTGAAGGGTATGGGCAATATATGCTGGTAATAACGGTGAAATTGAAATAGCTGTTGCTTTTGAAAAAATCGTAAAGGGGTAGCTACCTATAGTAGTTTTTCTTTACAAATCTTGAAAAAGCAAGCGCAGCAGATTCTCGTATTTGCACAGGAAAAAGGTGTTTGTATTAGGATGCATGTAAGCTATTACTTTTTACGAAAGCATGAATTCAGAGAACTGATACTGAATTCCTACAATGTATTGTTTGGACTATGAATGTTTTTTCAACATCGATGAAGTCGGGCACAACAAAAGATCTTAGAAAAATCACAACGGGGTACTTTGCAATCTTTTTGAAAAAATCTTGAAAAATCAAAGTCAGTACATCCTCCTCTTAATTGCACAGAAAAAAGTATTAGTACTGGACTAATCAGGGTTATTACGTCGTGATATTCCAGTTCCCAAATGAAAAGGGAAACGCAAAATTGCTTTGTCTTTTGATGTAAGTCCTGCAAACTACAACTTTGCATCAAGAAAGTTTACAACTGCTGCCATTTGCACAATTATGACTCGATTTATTTGGTTCGAACGCCAATTTCTTTCTTTTTACATATTCTTGTGCCATGCAAATGTCTTCAAGTAAAAACTACACAAGGCAAAAATCTAATATTAAATAGGAGTCGACTAGATTAAAACTTAACGTTTCAGGATGAAAAATCCCATGTTCAGAAGGAAAAAAAAACCTAGGTTACGATCAATAAATAAAAATTTCTTTATTGTAACTCGGTAAAGGGAGCGAAGGTGTTGTTGGGGGAAAGTCTAAAAGGCAAATGGACGGAGCCGCGGGCAGGGGTCGGACCTCAGCTCCTGTACAGTCGGCAGAATTCAGGTTAGGTGTATACAGTATAGAGCGGTACAGCCGTGGTCGTTAAGTTGAGGCGAGGTTTGGTGTTATGTATGTGGAGAGACTCTAATGTTGCGAGCTCGATGGGATTGGAAGAGTCTATGATGGAAAAATCATCAATCAATCAATCTTTATTGAAAATAAATGTTACATGTAACGTAACATCATTCTCAAGCCGATATCTAAGCACTACTAGTGCTTTTCCGGCAAAAGAGCTACAAAACAGACAAAAAAATAAAAGACTACAAAATATACCTTAAACTATGTTGGGAAACAGCGTGGCAATTAGTTATTTATAGCAAGCAAGTTGTTCATTATGATCCGAGACACTATATGATGTTGAGGCTTTTAATATGAAGCATTTAATAATATATATTGTAATTCACTGGTAACGACTAACAAGCTATTTTTTCAGTTCGACTTTGAATGTAATTAACGAGGGAAGGTTTCTTATTCTTCCAGGAAATGTTTTCCAGACAGAAGGGACAATATAATTGAGGGAACGTTGAGTAACTGTCAAGCGTTGGTAGGAAGGTACAGGATTATTGCTGCATCTAGTATTGTATTCATGTTGCACGTAAACAAAACCAGAACTTTTATGTAATTTAAAAGCTTCTATAGAGATAAGGTAGGTGCGTAGATCGTGGATTTTTAGTATTGAAGTTCGATGGAAAAGAGGATCACAATAATCTAGATAAAAAATCTCACACAAGCTACTCCAAGTCCACAATGGAACAGAAGAAAATGGAACACTTAGGACAGGTCTTAAGTGACCCAATGGGCGACGGGCAGTGTAGTATTTTACCAAATTCCAAGTGGCAGTAGAGTGGTCAAAAATGCCGTCTTGCCCGTCTCTGGAGTACAGACGTTCAAGTTCTAGTAGAAGAGGTGTCGTCCTGACGCTGGAATTGCAGCGTCAGCGTTTCTGCCATCCATATTACACTTGGAAGGCAATGACCTAACCAGTGATGGGGACGGTCGGAGGGGATTCGCAGTTGTCACAAGAGTCTTCAGTCTTTGGTGTCATAATTCTAATAACTGATGGTCGACTGCAGCCGCACACTCACTCTTCTGGGTTCCAACAGCATTTATATGTAGCACGAACCATTGCCTGTGGGCTTGCTGGTTGCGGTTGGTGGCCAGTGCGACTTCAACTCTACCGCAGCTAACTCTACAGCACTGAACTTCAGATTTAGCTCTCATTGTTCTTTTCAACTCTTTTCTAATTTCGCCATTATTCTGACGAATACCACAAGGTAATAAACTTAAAAAACATTAGAACAATCAGTGGTGATTCATATCGATATATTGTGCGATTAATAATTAGATTAGGGTGAAGTAAAAGCCTAAATACTTATATTTTATTCGTCGACTTACAACGTAACGATCGAGTATATTAGTAGAAAAAGTCCAGATATGCGAGACGCTTTTATAAGTCACACATGCACAAAATAGGAACAATGAACTAAACACTCAATGCTCTATGAGCTCTTCAACTAAACTTACCACTCGTTATATCTGCAGTTGCTGGCACCAACATATAATTAAACAGGAATGCCACTCCTGTCTCAATTAAAGCAAGAATAAATCCTCATTATACAATGAATGAGACCACTTTTCAGAATGATAATTAAGCATGAAAAATTGGTAGTCATATTTTCAACTTACCAACTAGACTAAGTTCAGAGAAGAAATTGACTACCAATAGTAATCTTTAGCTTGCTAGTAAAAAATTATTTCATAGGTGAAATTGTTTTTTTTCACATTCGCCACATGGCCAGCTAGAAAAAACGTAACGACCGGTGAAACTGACGGAAAACTCTTCACCTAACTTGAGAACAAATTTCATTTTTACATGTAAAAAAATATAATTTCTGTCATACACAACAATAAATAATGGTTTGTCTCGACAGGTGAGAAACACTTTTCTTTGATGATTAAAATTACCGAGCTACAAACTTATAAATTAGGCTTAGGTTGTGAAATGAAAGTAGTAAAATAATGCGGACTAAAAATCAGAATTTTTTTAATGATAGCTTTCTACTGTACTTCGCTAAAATTTTACCTAAGTGCAATGTCAAAAGTCTACAATATTAATAGCGTTGTTCCTACCCTTACGTGTTACGCTCTTCTATAATAGATAGAAGGAAGTTAGAGATTTGACTTCAAATGTGAATCATTTCACCCGTATCACATCTACCTACCGCTTTTCATTTTTTTACAGCATTCTATTCGCGCTGCTGGTAGCAGATGACTTTTCCAATAGGGCGACTTGCGTAGCCAGTATACGGCACGGGTGAACAGAACGGGTAGTGTTGGGCAGCTCTGCTCTGAAGTCTTTTTTGAATCGAATGTGCTGCTGGGGAAGCATCCGCCATAACAGTGCGATGTCTGTGCAAATACAATAACATCTCGAAAACAGAAAATTACCTTCTTGCAAGTGAAGAAATTGACCGAATCAGTTTTCTTTTAGTATAAAGCTATAGCACAAGAAAGCAGAAAAATGATGGGCTACTGATCAGTATCCCCGGGTTCCAAAATGAAAAAAAAAAAAATCGGACACACCAACAAAAAATTGAAACGTGTAACCTTATTGAGGGCTAAATTATATCTAAGCTGTGGGAAACAGAGATTAGAAAAGGTGTACAAATGCATAAGATGCAAGATGTACCGTCGTTTTTCTCTGTCTTTATCAAGACAAAAGTGCGAATTCTTTGCTGCAGAACAAATACGTAATTCGGTGGTGAAATCGAAATACTAGGAAAAGTTAGACGAGACGTGAGGTAGATGGACTGCGTAACGAACGACGACGATAAGCGATGGACGTTAGTTCAGAAGGGGTGGGTTAGGATATGAGCGCTACCTCAAGCTAAATAAGGTGAGTGAAAACATTCACTAACCGTCGAATTTCCACGGGTGCAGATAGTTAAATATAGCTGTTGAATTAATCTAGGTGATAATCGTTAATAAGTCATTATTTCTGAAAACTTCTGGAAGGTTAATTTAAAAATGGGTATCCTTTGCTTGACTTGTCAAAAGTTTTTACGAGTAATGACGTAAACGAGCAATTTCTGGTTTAATTTAACACGAATTTTCATATTTTGACTTAGAACTTAGCAAAACTCTCGCAAAAAGACGTTGGAAGGCTGTAAGTTTTTACTTTCTCCGAGTGGAAAAGTTTAGGATAGTGAATAGTTTACAACATAATTATAAGTATCCTAGCTAACCATCATAATTTTATTAGATTATATTCAAATTTCGTCACGGAAGAGAACGGTAACTCATACGAGTGTATTTCACACAGAGTAGGTGCTGCATATCGTACACAGCACGTGATTGATATAGAGTATGTATAAACCATATAAACAAACTTTTTTTTTGTTGACTGAACAGCACGTTCATGCTAACGAACCCGGCAAGACAATTCGCTGAGGTCACTCACTACAGGAAGGACCACACGACGTGCCACCACCGACTTTGTTTGCATCCTGGACACGTACGCCTGCTGAACACTTAATGAACAGAGACGATCTTTCACAAAACCCAATTACCATTGTTATTAACTTGCCTAATGAGCCAGTCGTCAATTTCCTTGCTTCACCTGCAAGATGGCGATGATCATGCTCGATTTGAATAGAGCAGTGCATGCCTTTGTGCGACTCACTCTGTAAGTGACAAGTTGTTCAGGAGTCGCTTCATGGCGAAAAATGACATATAACACGTTACTTACGAGCCAAGAGATTCTTTTTCCAGTGTAAAATTACACGAATCTAGTGGCATTTTAAAGGAGAAATATGGTCAGGCGATGAGACATAGATACTAAACACAGGAATATGGTATATGTGAGGGGGCTCCGTGTGAAGGGCTCAAGCTTTGATGACAACAATAAAACCGTATTCCGAAGGAGCGATTTATAGACAGTGAGGCCAAAACTGATAGGAAGAAAACGCACTAAATGCCGAAACTTCACTAATTGACGTACAAAGCTGCTGCTACACGACAAGAAAGACTATATCATGATATAGTACCTAATATTATAGATACACAGACTAGAGTAGTTACTTAACTACCGTCGTTGTAATCATCCAGGAAAATCTACATTTTTAAATATGGTTACCAACTAGTCAGCAACATGTTATTCAATGGTGATCATTTCCAGCAGCTGTTCTGAACAAAAAAAAAAAAAAAAAGAAAGAGAGAGAGAATTATCCCTGATGGTCTCTTCATTTTCTAGATTTAAGAGCTTACGTTAATTCGACCATTGTTTTCTGATTCACTTGCCGAGCGCTTATTCATATCCAGCAGCAGAACACTTGCATGGCGGCCTCAAAAACTAAAACTGTAAATTTGCTTCTGCAGCGACCGAAATTTGGGCTGGCACCGTCATTTATTTACATCGTGCCCCCGCCCCTAAGTAAAACAAAAGAAAGATTTCTCTCAGTTGAAAGTTTTTTCGCACTAAGCATGAAACAGGTGAAAGATAAATTTTAAATGGTATCCACAATAGAGAATGAAAATAAATTAGTACGCCTCGTGACGTAAGACCATCGACGAGGTTAGGGGCAAATTTCAAAGCCTTCATTTTTAATGGCCAGATTACTCTAGAGTTTTGGAATTCTTACAACTAGGTCAACCCACCTTACTCACTGTAAAAAAAAAAGGATTTTGCTCAACTACTTCTCCTCCTCTTTTTGGGTGGACACACCATATATCTTTATATACATCGTACTTAAATCTTCAACGAAAACCTTATCAGCGTTCTTCGCTTCGCTAGCAAGTGACAATAAATAAAATGGGGTCTTCAATAAGATAAACAATAACGGTAGCACCGAGAAATGAAAATTAACAGGCGGGCATTTCTTCAGTAGTGCCGCGAAAAATTTACGATAACGAATACGTCACAGACTATCGCATCACTGATTATCACCCGCAAGCGAAGCGATAAGCGGTGATAATGTTTTCGTAGAAGATTTAAGTATATATATATATATTTGTTTGTATGTCCACCCGAAGAGAGGGTGAAGAAGTTGAGCAATGTTCAAATATATTTTGCAGGGAGTCAGGAGGGGTCACCTAGCTGTGAAAAATGCCAAAACACTAGCATAAGCTAGCCATAAAAAATGACGGTTTTACAATTTGTCCCCACCGCTTGTGATTGTATTACGTCTGGAGACGTTATAGCTTCATTGCACGTTCGTAGCCATGATATTAGTGCTATTTACAGATCTCCAGCAGCGCCAAATTTCGTTCATATTTGAAATGGTTGAAGCTATTGGTCTTTTCCATAGTATCTAAATTATAATGCCCGGCCCTCAAAAATGACGGCGAAGAATTTCTGATGACGAGTCTTCATCCATCCGTTACTACTGTAATAAGCTTACGAAGGATACGCTGCAAAGGCCTACGCAAACTGTCATAAGCGATATACTGAAAGTGCGCTCTTTTTTTAATTTATCTGCAGAACACATTCCTTCCCTTATAGATGACATGCGAAAAAATGAAGTTTTGTCAGCAAGCACAGAAGTATTACTGTTTTATTCTCCCATCAGGTATCCTATATATACGTAATGATACAACAGCAGTATACATCAAAATTTTATGCTCAAGCGAAAACAGCTTCATCGAAGGATGAAAGCAAATTATAAAAGCAATAATTGCTGCTCCCACTGCACCCTGAAACATCGCTTTGCCAATGTTTCGTTTATCATATCTCAATTTGCATACCGCGCACTGAAAGTAAATAAATTTTCGATGTAAGGAAAAAGTACAATTCAGACTTAACGAACGCGTTTAGAGAAGCTGTAAATATTTTCATGGCTGGGATTTCAAAGTAGGTAGAGTGAGAAGAGCATTCAATGCTCAAAACTCGAAATAAATATAACTGGAGTGAATCTCAAGCTACTTTGTTACAGGTTGCTGCGATGGAAAATGGCTATAGATCCAAAACCACACCTTCGGCAGCCAACCTGTCTGACAGTTTTCATAGACAACTATAGTCCCCGGTATTATTGAATGGCTTTGCACCACATATTTATGAAAACACAGATAACTTCTAAGCACAACTCAGCTCTACCTCTAAGTCCCGGTGACGTCATCGTTCAGCCAACAGCACTGTACCATGAACAATCTATCTAAATTATACTAAAATTTTGTGAACCTCGTTTGTTTTTTTATTTATTTACTTGTTTGCACTCAGCTGCTTCGCTTCAAGATGGGAAGAAATTTGAGCGTTGCAGATTTAATTCGATTGTATCCGAAAAACGGAAGATGAACCTGAGTTCGGCTACATGAACTTGTACGTTAAATTTGAAGGTGATAGGAGAAATACAACTTGAAAACATCAGATACATATTTCCCCTTCCTTACAGGCTGGTTGCTGAAAATTCCTTCAAGAAGTAAAAAAGCTGGTGGCGATGACCAGTACGGGCAGGGGTGGACGGCCAGATACCGTGTGGTGCATGGCCAGCTGGATAACTTTTTTTGCGAAAGCAAAGACGATCGTAATGATGACACAACGGGTCACTGGTCGTCTAGCATTATACTAAAACTCTGTGAACTTTCTTTACTTCTTTGTTTTATCACCGGCGAACGAAGTGAGAGAGGTGATAACGTTTTCGTTGAAGATGTAAGTACATTTGCATATAAATATATTTGTAAATATATGCATAAGGTCATAAGGTCTCGGGTTCGATCCCATGAACCACCTACGGTATTTATCTTACTCGAAAAAGTGGTCAGACTGAGAGCTGCCTTCCTGGATATTTCCAGGTGCGAGTGGGACTATTGATCTCTGAAATATATTGATATATATATTTGTCTGTCCACCCAATAGGTAGTCAAAGCAGTGGAGCCATGTTCATAATTTTTTTGCACGGATTCTGGTGGGTTGCCATCGAGTGACCCATGCCAAAAATTAGGATTAGCTGGTCAAAAAAATTACGGCAATAAAATTTGCTCTCCACCCAAAAAAAGTAGGAGTTGAGCTACATTCATGATTTTTTGCAGGGAGTCTTGAGGACTGTCTTCGATGTTACCATCGCCAAGATACTAAGATTAGCTGGCCATCAAACATGAACGCGATTCCAGTATATATGCATTTTCTCCGAGGTTCAGGATAACGACTCCGTGGTCTTACGCCACGAGGCGCTATAGTTTATATATTTACTCGTTTGCACACAAATTCTTCGATTTAAACTAGAAAATTGGAACGTTGAAGATTTAATTCGACTGTATCCGTGATACGGAAAATCAACCTCAGCTCGGCTGCATCAAGGTGCCGTTGCATTCAAAGGTGATCCGGGAAATACAGCTGGAATACGAAACATATTCCCCCTTGCTTACAGAGTGTAGAATCTTCCCTTGAGGAAGAGATAAGCAGGTGATGGTGATCAGTACGGGCAGGCGTTAACGGCCAAAAAGCATGTAGGCTATGACCAGCTGAATAACACCTTTTTTGCGAAAGCAAAGAAGATCACGATGGTGACCCAACGGGGCAGGGGCCGTCTAGCTTCACGTAACAAGATAGTATTTGGCTTGAATGAAATTAGAAAATGTTAACAAACAAGGAGTAAATAGATTAAACGCATCGCATATTCTTAACATCTTAAAAAGTAGAATAACTCTTAGAAAGATCAGCAATATTTCATTTTAAAAAACCTTCGGTATTCAGAGTTTTCTAGCCACTAACCACTGACGAAATATCGAACGGCTAGAGCTATGTAGATGAAAACCTTATCTTTTATAACAACTTAAAAAAACAACGAAATAAAGAATGTGACATTATCACGAAGCCAAAACTTTCTTTCAAAAATACTAAAGAACTGAGTATCTTTGTTTTCCTAAGTTTGTAGCCTGCATCACATTAGCCACTTATTGAAGCACAAACTGAATCAGGGAGCTTGCTGAGTTCACAAACAATCCCCACCACATGTTACACCACTCTACCGCACCCAAAAACCAACCATGCACTCAAGCTCATCGAAATATAGTACAGAGCACTGAGACAGGATATAGCAACAACAGGACCAAATATAGAGAAATACCGCCTACTTTGCACCTTAAGACAGCAAATTCAGAGAGAATATCAGCAACTATCCCAACAATCCTGGGACAATATCATACAACGAATGGACATCCAAAGAGACACAAAGAAATTCTGGTCATCAGCAAAAAAGCTCATGGGCAACAACACAA
>LQNS02277097.1:37326301-37365069 GCA_001587735.2 Parhyale hawaiensis | reverse complement strand
GCCGGAAGATCACTGCAAGCTTGGGGGCAAGAACATCAGCCAGCTGCTTATAAAACAAAGGAAACATGCCCACCGGATCCACACCTCCATACGGATCAAGGCCTTCAAGCAGCACACTGATTGCACCAGATCTGAAAGCCAAAGAGGTCAAGCGAGGTTCAGGGTGGCATCCATGAAGCAATGCGAAATGCGATAACATCTCTGCTCTGCTTCCCGTCGAAGTGAGCTGACAAAAGCTCCGCCCTTGCCAAGGGCTCAGTAATGATGCCCCCACCTGGACCAACAACGGGCGGCAACGAAGGTTCAGCACCGAAGACTGAACCCTTTAGCTCACTCCACCATCGATGTCGATGGTCAATACTCAGCAGAGACTCCCTGGAACGCTGCCTCAGACGACGCTGTGTCTCCTCATACACACGCCTAGCCTCGGCCCTACGATCAACATAGATCTGCCACAACGTGCGGTCACGCGAACGTCGCCATGCGTGATAAGCCGCTTGTTTAGTTTCGAAAGCTAACCTACACTGATTGTCGAACCACGGCTCATCTCGAGACCTCACAAGAATAGTCCTCTTAGGGACAAACCTCTCCAAAATGGACACAGTCAAGTCGTTAAGCTCAGAGACAGGATCCTGACTGTGAATAGTCTGAAGCCAAGGTAAAGTTCTTATGCTACTATTTGATAATGCAAAATAAGTAGTCCAGTCTTAGTCGATGGCGAAATAGGGTGTTCTTCCATGTTGGAGGGGGGGGGGATAAGGCAAGCGCGTGCGTTCATTAACGCTGTAGCTAACATCGATGTCTGTATGTATTTTCTATTTTAACCTCAGACCGATGCTCGAAAACAAAGTGTATCGTACGAATAGCATTATTTGAGACATAAGAAAATTTGACATTCGGTGGCTTCGGGTGAAGTTCATTACATTCATGTTACGCAGTATGCGAATGTTTTTATAAGAGTTTGTAAATGACGTTATGGCCACGATAAAGTCGATAATCAAGTAGAGTGAAAAAATAATGTAAGCGATATTGTACTAGAAATGAAATACTGAAGATGCTAGTTTAAATACTAAAGTATGATTTATTCGGTTTTTAAAGCAAGTACCTAATGTAACTAGGTTTCTAAATAAGCTCCTAATATAACAAGTTTTATTAGAGAAATCATCAGGACGATAGTTCTCTGAAATAAGCTTAGACAACGTTATTTTTTTGAATAACTTCCTGAACAAAATAGAAAATAAAGTGAAGTTTTCAGCTGGGCAGTTCTCCCAATTGTATTTTTAACACAATGGATCTCTTCTTATAGCTGCGAATTTTTGTAAATTTTACAGTACGTCATGGGGAACACTACACCGTGTCAACCCTAACTTCCTTTCGCTGAGTGCGTATACATGACGTTGTTATGAGGCAGCCAGCTTTGCGATGACTGCCAATTCTGTGATCAGCATAGAAAATCCAGGTAACGTTAGCGCCAAATCCTCACTGCATAATTGAGAGCGCACTCTGGTAAACCTCCTAAACCCAGGTACAAAATTAAGGCTGAGGCTCAGTCAGAGAAGTATGTCCGCTAGACACCATCGGCTGACAAGGGCAAGCTAAGTCGCACTAGAAAGAATGCTTATACGAGTGCTTCGGAGCTAATCTACACATTTTCGCGTGCCACCAGTCTAATTGATTTGTATCTCGGCTTTGAAACCAGAAGATCTCAAGCATGCCGATTCAATAGAACCGTATTGGCCTTAAGGTGGCCAGTGCGCCACCACTGGCAGGAAAACAGAGCATCTCTAAAAGACGAAAATGAAAAGAAAAGATAATATAAGATGTTTTTATGGAGCGCCTCTTTCATGGCCTCCACACGGGGGGGGGGGGCACCATCAGTGGCCCACCTCACAGAGGATAAAGGGAAGCAGAAAGGACCCAACCTACCCTCACAATCTAAACTTATCAGAGGAACTCCGGCAAAATGCAACGTTCCCTACCGAAAGACTCGTGTTACCTCTTGTGGGCGCGAGGCCCTATAATGTTTTGGGAGGCATAGGGTCCGCCAGATATCTCCCTGAGCGGCAAGCTAAGCTAAGCCCAATAGATTTGACTTAGCGTGAACTTTAGAGAGGAGTGCTGCTTTCACCAATTTGGACCGTGTTGCAGGTGTTAAGGCCTGTCTAAATGTCAGTCTTTTGAACATATCCACTCATGCAATCGTTTGTATCGGCGTGGTCAACTCAAGTGTGTACACGCCACAGAAAATGGTTGAAATGCTAGCCGTCTAGTCAGTTTCCTCGTTAAGTATCACTATAGGCACGTTACGGATATATCTTCGAATTCGAAGTGAAATAAAACTCAGAACACAATGCAATATTCTGCTGTTTCAACAGCACAGTTTCACGTATTCAGTTGATAGGACGAGTGAACACGTAAAAAACCTAACGTGTACACCGGCCCCCAGAAGCACCCCGATTACGCTTGAGAACACGGAAAATTCCATTTACGGAGTATGATTCAGTTTCCGGAAGTCTCATGGGAAATCGATTTAGGGTTACGTTCGAAACTTGATCCAACAGGACGAAACTCACTCACCTGTCGGAAGCATCGGACATGTAGAGACTATTGGGGATTGATTGGCACTGCGAAACCGGTTTGCGACAGTTGTTGAGGTCCATTATAACGTAAATGAAATGAGTAACTTGAATGCACTCAGCAAATGGTACATTGTATTTTATCACAACCAACCAATAAAAAATAAAAGATCTTTGAACGGCAGTGAGATTCGCAACGGGAAGAGGAGCACATATCCCTATAGCTTAAGCAAGAGGACACTGTCAATAAAAAACCATGGCCTTTCCGTGCTGCAGCAAATCTTCAACAAGCAAATATTAGTCACCGTTCTGCAGTGCACATTTTGTTCTTGCGAGAGTTTACTTTGCGGTGCTCAAACCCTATAGGAAAATCATATGCATTTATATAATTCTACGATTTTCTAGTGAGCGGCATCGAAAAATCACCTTAAATAAGGAAATAAAACACCTTGGTCACAATATATTCACACATTCATATGATTGTCAAAATTCCTGCATAAGCTAGTAATACTTCTGCACTGTCCAAATTTCCAGCAAAATTAAGATTTTGAGCAAAACTAACATACACTGCATGGGGATGCCGTCATAACAAAAGTGGAAAAGAACTACAGTATGTACATTTATCTTCAGACCGAACTGGCATAGCAAGTGCAACTGCTGCATGGAAGCTCAAGTAATGGTGCAACTAAACTTGTTTTTCAGTATCTAATAGGAGGTATCAAATTAAAAGTTGCATAATGCTGTAATATTTTTCGATTTTTAATTACAAACCATCCCCTGTACGCTTGCATCACTGTGACTTACTAACAAATATCAGTTACAATCTCTAGATCATCGGAGAATGTGGGCAAACTTACAAGGAATCAACAAAGAACTTCGGCATTTTCCTTAAATCCGGGTAGCTATTCCCAACAATATCAGCAGAATCTCTTTGGACGGCTCCAAATCCGAGTAATATGAACAACAGGGCGAGGAATGTACAACAACAATTGCATCTATGCGCTAGCTACCCGACACTATCCATCCATTGTATGCTAATGCTGTCATGGTACGCTGGGTTAGCTTTTAACCTACACCAGGATAGCATTTAACCTACCGGTGCCCCCGTCTAATTGCATGGGATCGCATCTAAAACACTTCCTAATTGTCACCCGGCCGCTCGCAACACTCCCCACATAATTGGAGAACTTTGTCTTCAAGGCAACTTACTCTGCCCAGATCTGAGTGTCAGCTTACATAATTGATGTTTGCACCATGAAAAACACTGATTGGAATTAAAGGGTATCAATGAACACAGTTACAAGGTGGTGTTTTTTGCTAGATCTCTACAAATGTGAAAGGGTACGACATTCCATATTCTAATTTAGGAAGAATCTATCTTTGCGTGGTATCTTGGCCTCTAGGTTTATGTTACGGTGCCTCTTACGTTCTTAATGGTAGTCCTAACTGATGGCGTACACGAGTCTACCCAAAAGAACAATCGGATCGGCCGTGTCGCGCTGTCTCTTCCAATAACTTTTGCCGATGCTGCTATTGGTCTTAGTCAGGAGGGGCTGCAGCTGGTGCATTGCGGTGGCCGATAACTCGCTAAGATATTTATGCCCTAAAGCTGAAAAAAAAAAATTGGCTCGGTCTCTACTGAACGGTGCTAGGCAATTACGGCAATTCCGCTTGTGTGCATCAATCGACATTACGGTGAAGGAAATGACCCATGTACGGTGTAGTGGTGCACTCGGAGAACTCGCTGGTAATGTATAGCGATAATGCAACAAAGTAAGTTTGGCTGTGTGGAAATTAAAAAGCTGGTTTTTTTTCGTGCAAGATATGGTACACACGGAAAACTCGTAACCAACTTAACCAGAATTATTTAATTTTGGGAGCTGAAAGATCAAATTTCAGGAACTATATTCAATACGAAAACTATCTTATTTTGTGCTAACTCATAGACATTTATGCTTGATTGCATTATAGAGTTACATCAGCTGATGCGTTCCATGTGTGTAGAGTGTCAGTTCAGCCACCCCACAAGAACGGTATTTCCCAGGGAAAATACCCTGAAGTTAGGCTTGAATTATGGAAAAGGTAAGTTTCGGTTGGCTATAATATTCTCGGGTATTCAAGCGTTACTTAGACTCTGATTTCTTAGACATTAAGGCCTTAATTACAGTTACACATCTCGAGTATTCATGTTTTACTTTCAAGAGCAGAGCATGAAAAGTCTCTTATTACAAAATTTTCTGTATCTAACGAAACATTACTTGTTTCCAAGTCTACTGCCCGGTCAAAGAGAGAGTGAAGAAATTACAGAGGCAGTCGGTCACAGTCCTGCTCGTGATTGTGCCCTTGAGGCTGCAGCGAGCGAATGTTCGAACATCGATTCAATTATCAGTACCGATGACGAGTGAATCAATTCCACTTCGGCAGGGCGGCAAGGTGAGTTTTCTCGTGCAGAAACAAGCAGCAAAACTGAATATCCTTAACCTTGGAATTGGCCAACAAGCGTCGTCACCGTCTCCCAGCCGTCCCCAAGATAGGTACGTTTAGATCGGCTGTTCACAGAGTCAGTGCCAGAGAAACGACAGATGAAGAAACAAACAGGAAATCAAATACGAAGCTGAGCTGGATGAACAAATAAATTTATCAACAGAGAAAGGTCATTATTAGAATGTTTGATATTCAAAATGTTTCTGAAGTGAGGCATGTAGGCAGCTGCAGCTGCTGTTGCACTGCTGACTTTCCAACCCCACCGTACACAAGCAGGTGTGCAGCATACGATTAGGAACAACATTTAACTGTTACATAGCCCCACTTTTGCTGTCATTTAAGTAGATAAATGAGAGGATGTATATCGAGATAACCCGAAATACAAAGGAACAGCAGCAATAAGTAATATGAACAGTCGATAAGTAGGGCAATCCATTCCTGAAACATAGATTATTAGGTCAAATAAATACCATGGTGAGCCTGTGATAAACACTGAACAATAAAAGCGGATTAAGAGCAAGCGATCAAATACCGATCAATGTAAGAACATATGCAGCTCGTCCATAGGTGTTTTTGTTGTTCAAAAACAAGGGAGATACGAGTATATATATCATACTGACATCAACTAGGCACTTTAGAGTAAAAGAGTACTCTAAACGAAGGTACATCGGGCTAGTTGACTGTATTAAGACACGGGACTATGGGAAAAATTACACCACTCTGTGCATTTTGCACCAAGCGATGAGAATGCATTAGTATATAGTAAAACATCACTCTATTTATAATTATCAGTGTGATTCTTTGTACTTTCTCAATAACTTTCTATAATGATTCAGTATGCTATGTCGATCGACGGAACAGTAAAACAGTGACATACACTAGAAGAAAAGGCGCTCAACACTGAACAATGCCTACTGTATATGCCTAAGCAGCGAAACGGATTAAAGAATAATCATGGGACCAGATATAAAACGTTCAAATTATGTAAAATGCAAATGATTCATATTATTATAAATTTACCTGGATAATATCTCACAGCGTCAGTAAGACTTCTACCGAACTTTTTCAAATACTGCAATATATTTTACGGACAGTTTACTAAAAACTGCCTTTTCCAATGTATCTCGAACGTGTTATATTTGTGCGTATATTGCAGTGGTGATTCACGTCTATTTTTTAGATTGGCAGCAGCTTTTGTAATATATGCATATCTATAAACGATATACGGTGACGAAACACACGTTTGAATTAATCAAATGCCAAACTCAGAACCAGTCTTATATGTACGCACTGTTCAGAAAACAATAAGTTAAAAGATTTTACTTGTTTTACATACTGAACGGTACGCAACCTGGAGCTCTTCACTATCAAGTATCTGTTTAAGTGACCCTGACTTGAATACTGTGATTCAGAAGTCCATTTCTTCGGGCGTCTGTAAGATACGATCTTTTTCTCAGTTAGACACTAACAAACCACAGACCTTCCATGATGCCTCTTCCAATAATAATGATAATTTATGACCAATTTAGTCCATAATGATTCAGGGAGCCCATTGTTGAGGGCCGACGCAGAATTGATGAAGTTTAGAGACTGTGTAGAGTCACGCCTTGATTTTACACACAAAGAAGATCGGCTCTCGCCAGTGTTCCTTACAGTTCATCTCTCAGAATAAACTGCTACTGATGCTGCGAGCCAATGGCAATGTTCGCACGTACCTACCGTGTTTTTTTTTTTACCTATTCAATATAACTACGTATACGGTAACATTCGAAAAGAGAATAGCTACTATAGTATTCTCACCTCACGTAGTTACCTTCTGTGTTCTTTCTGTCATTCAAAAGAACTGCCTATAACTTACGAAAAATTGTAGCTATTAATATTCTGACATAATTTTCGCGTTCATTTTGTCAATCAAGCTACATAACGCTTTCGAAAATAAGAGTAGCCAATATGTTCTCCCGTATCTTCCGTGTCCATTCTGCGATTCAAGCTTTCGAAAATAAGAGAGTAGTTGATATTGTTCCCACCAACCTTTGAGCTAATTTGTAGTCAAGCTACGTTCACTTTTCTAAAACAAGCACGATCGAGTATCTAAAGATGTTTTGCTTCCGCGTTGATTTTGCTATAAAACTATAGAAACAGCTAAAGGCATCAGAAGTATTTGCATTGGTCGTTCTTGCTCAGTTTCTGTATAACATTCGCTGATTGACACTACCTTACTAGAATTAACAGCTGCCCTTGAACCTGTTTCACGATTTTAGCTTCAACGACCACCAAAATTTTGCTAGGGTAAGATTCTCCGTTGACCCTGTGGCTGGTCACTAGCAACTTACCCATAATATTTATTGATGTATTTTTTAGGTTTGCACCAACTTCAAACAAAATTTCTAGCTTGATTGCTACGTTTCTGCCATTTGCATTTAATAGAGAAGTCGATAATTAATGAGTCTTCTAGTAATTACCATGGAAATACAGTTGCATTTAACGTTTGACGCTTTTTTGTACTGCAAGTTTATATATATTACATTTGTACTTTGTTCATGAGCATCATTGTGGAATCACATACTGTGCGCAGATTAACAATGGAATAATCGATTCTGAAATTTGGCCAGCGGGGACTGTCGAAATTCCAGAGAAGGGGAGGATTTCTTCATTCGTGCTCGGATCCGTATCATGTACACGAAGTGTCTAAATATATTTTATTCTAAGACAGTAAGCACATTGACGACATGCAGAGGAGTAGCAGTTTAAAATAGGGACTCATGGAGTTCCCGAGTCCTTACCATGGTATACGCTAACTTATTCTGTAATATTGAAAACAAAGCGTGCAAACGGTGAAATAAACAGACAGAAACAGGATAGAGTAACTGGCCAGTGAAAATCTTCACTATTCGTTTGGCAATGTAGTAGAATCCTTGCTACTGACCTTATACACACGTCATGTTATTTTATTTTTCAAATTTTTAAACCACTGGCCATTCTTCCGGACCGCACCTGAACTCCTTTTCAGCTGAAGTACGCCCCATATGCAACGTTCAGACGGGCATCATGCACGTACGTTACGTACAACATGCTAAATAGTGTGGGAATCGTAACCATCATATTGACATCACTACCTGATCTACACAGATTGTGATACGCAGAACAATATCTGGCGCGCTGCACACAGGCATTAGTGCTTATTACGATTACTTACGCACCCAGCCATTAAAAATCGACGGTCAAAGTTTTGCGATATCTCTTCACGGATCACGGCTTTATTTATTGGATGAGTAAGGATACTATGCAACTGCTATTTAGGATGAATAAAAGTGGTGAGCGCGCACAAATTCAGTCTGCTGAGCAGTACAATCCTAAATTACTTCCACGGTAGCAGCATGCTTACGTTCGTAGCTCTAACTCCTTGTATTGAAGGTTAGAGGCAAACCCAGGCATGCGAGCTCTTTGCTGATCTAGGTGTACTGACTCGGCAGTTGTAGGCGTGCCGTGCGCTGTGGTGGAACTTGCCTTCCTGAGAGATGAGGGGGGTGGAAGGGTCGCGTGTCATTTGAATTTTCCGTCAAATTGGCGCCATAGTTCTTGATGACCCGTGGTCGACGGCAGCCGCACTTACTCTTCTATATTCGCAGCACAAAGCAGTGCGTGTGGGTTTCCCATTTGAAGGTGCGGTCAAAGTGGACTCTAACTTTATTAATTCCACTGCAATGAATGGTCCGGCAGTTAACTGTCACTGAAAAATTAAATTACCACAATGTACCGCTGATACGCTCAAGAAATCATATTATTATGTCGAAAACTACTTCGCTGACCTGAAAAAACGGTACAACAAAAAGAAAAAATAATAATAACTAAAATGAACTAAAAACTGTAATGAAATTCCCGTTTTCTCTGCTCCTCTGAAGAGTATTTTAATGCTCCCTTGATCACTCGCTCAATTTTCGCTATGTGAACTCTATGGTGAGGGAACAAAGTAAAAATAAAAAGAATGAAACTGTCAGAGATAATTCAAACGACTTTGTGGCCTACATTCGAAGTTAGTAGAGCAAGAAGTGCATTAATTTTGAGGAATCCTCATTTTCCAACATCTGTAACCTGGTGTAATATCTGCCTGTCAGATTTCAACAGAGCGTGACGGGATGGCCACAGTGGACAGCCTGACCTAGTTTTCGCCTGTTTTCTTCAAGTGTGACAGCTAAATAAACAGATAAATACAGATTGTTCTGTATCGTAGTGTTTGGTACTAGCCTAGACGCGCAAAAAATGCAGAACACTCCCGTCGGCAGCCTTTATTTATGCCAAGACTTTTTGTTGCTTACGGAATTAAAAAATCATTTCAAATCGAACAACCTGAGAAGAGAAGCGTCTTTTGCAACAAGTGACCCTAATTTTCAATTTTCGCTTCATCTAAAGGTGAAAGCGGAACGCAGAGACTGCTGAAAATGGACGGATGCAGGCATGTACAATAGGTATGTATGGAAGGATGTGCGTATGGAACCACCAGCACAATAATGCTACGCAAGAGGGCAACACTTTGACATTTGACGGTGCGAGCGGCACCTACGTAGCAGTTGATGCATACAGCTATGGCAGTGCGTTTTGGCCCAGCAACGCCCGATGCTGTAGTAGAAAATGTCAGAAATAGTTTTATGTTCATGAGAAATTGAAGAGTCATTAGCGTAGAAAAGAATTATTATTATATTCCTGGTTTTACCACCGCACCCACGTCATACGAAGTGATCCAAGCAGTGAAACTTGGTTATTATGTCGCATCAGTAAAAGAATGTTCTATCTCGGCATTCCTGCCAATAAGTCTCAGTTGGCCAAGTGCGCTACTACTGGCGGGAAAACCCGTAAAGAGTTAAAAAAGACACGAGAGAGAGAGTAGAAGTGTCCCGCGGACGACAGGTCGGCTATCTCGATCGACAGCCCACCTCACGGAACAGAAGGGAAATTTAGAGAACCTTCAGAACATTACAAAACTAACCTCAGTAGGAACTGCGGCCAGCTGCAACATCCCCTGCGGAGAAGGCACTTGGCACCCTTGGTTTCGTGAGGCCGAAATATATTGTGGCGGGCGTAGAAAATAATTGGCGACAAAAAGTGTGAAACCTAAAATATGATAATATAAGTCCTCCGACTGTATGGGACAAGCGATGAAGATGCGTTAGTAAAAAATGTAAAATACTCGTCCAGGTTTAACATATAACTTCAGTTTTACCGTGAAGAACGCCAGTCAAATCTTCAAAAAGATATAATGCATTTCGCACAACCATCAAATACCACGGTACTCTCATAAAATATCCACGTGAAACATTCGATTCAGCCGCTCTATCCCATCACCCTCTCTGCTCCATGCCTAGTAGAAATCTCACTAACGCGTCACTTCAGTGAAACATCTTCCATCGTACGTTGATGGTATCACCAGGTTTGCGAACAAATGGCGTGAGGGGAGTTCTCCACTAAATACCCTAGCAAACACCGTGCGCCGTGGCTTCTTTCCTAGAAGAGCTTCTATTAAGAAGAACGGATGCATATTTTTTTATCTGAAATAACAGTACTCGAAATGAAACAATCTTTTACACCTCTGTTTTTGCGTCTATGAGCCTCTCGACCGCCAAAGCAACAGCGCCGTTCTTCCCTAATTGACAAGCAATTTTTGACGCACGGGAATGACAAGCGATAAAATAAGGACAGTCCGACAGACAGACAAGACTTAGGAGAGCATTGTGCTCGGCTACTTGGAGATAACCGACCTATTGTGATGGAAATAAACTGATTCCTTCACACAGGCACCGATAAGCAGAGTTCATATGTGAATTAATTAGGTGGTAGAATGGTTCAAAAGAGGCGGCGTCAACTTCCTCGGAATTTCAAGCCATGATGGATCACTGCCATGGACATGCTTCGCAGAACAAAGAAGGCGTTTAGAAGAAAAAAGAATAATCATAAGCCCAATTAAGTCCAGCATATTAGGCCGCAATCCATGAGTGGAAGCAGCTCGCAGAGCTCCTAAGACCGATTCTGAGCGACGTTTTTTGTTAATTCGGCAATAACATTCAAATTGAAAAGCAGAATTTAAGATCCCGTAAAGCATAAGCAGTGCAAAACAGTCCAAAGCTTCTCGGACATTGAAGAAGACGATTCAGCGGACTTAGTTGTAGACTGTAGCTTTTTGGATAATTGGCAATTAACTTCAGCTTATGAGGTCAATATTTTAAATCAATAGTTCGGCTTACGATGATTTCCCAAAAATTCGCTCGCTGAAATAATTATTGACTTAAGGGTTTTTTAAACTGAAGTAGTAAGGTTTTTTAAACTGAAGTAGTAAATAAGTCCCCAGTTTCGGACGATCGACAACAATCACAAACATAGTCGAAGCTTGACAACTATTCGAATGGCCACCACTGGTATAAATCTTCGTTTCGCTAGCAGTACAATGCTTCAAATCAGGTGCATAGTTGCTTATGGCCGATGAAACTTGAAGATGTGAAGTGTAATGTACAATCCAACACGAAAGAATAACCGCACCTCCACAAAATCAACTTGCCATGCATCATTACGTTTGTACGACGGCCGCCTAATTACGGTAGAGTTAGCAACAGCCAATAATTAGCTGAGGTTTGTTTCGAGTTAGACATGATGGATGACGTACCCCTGTACACTTTGACTGCTTTGATCGAGTTCAAGTACTGCCAGCACATGGTACGTCGTACGTGCATGTATCTTTACAAGAATACCCGCAGTGCATTAGTAAGCAGACGTCACTCGAGATGAATGTAAGATTTCTGCCTCTCTTTCTACTGTAAAACAAGAGAAGCTAGCAAGAGGCATAAAAGAGGTGTGCGTTAAGCTACTAATTCGGTTTTATGAAAGATTTAATGCAAGACTTAACTAACATAATAACGAAAGAAGTTAAATTCAAGATACAGACCCCGAAAGTATGGAAGAGATGCAAAAAGCTAAGTAAAAAGAAAACACGTACCATGTAATAAATATTAGATTAGATAGGAGGCAGCAGACGAGCCAATAGGCCCATTCGCAAAGAGACACAGGGACTTATGCCCCGGACCTCTATATGCGCTATTGTCATTATGTTAGTAGGATTTAGAGGACTAGAGAATAGAAATGAAGAGAAAAAAAGGGAGCAGAATTCATGCACGAAGGTCCGGCAAAGTACGAAAATTAGCATTTAAATAGTCTGCTAACAATGAATACCGAGATCAGTGAAAAAGAATAACATAATTAGAAAAGGAAGCATGTACAGAAGACATAAAGAAGGCCACCGTAAATGGGTGGGCGCTGTATGAGGCTGTATTATTATTATTATTATTATTATTATTATATATTTTGTTTAACCTCAGTAGACGCAACTCAAGCGTTTCAACAGAGAAACTACTTATGCAGTATTCAAATACCGCATATTGGGTAGGCGTGGTGGCCACGTGCGCTACTACGGGCAGGGAAACAAGGCGCAAAGTAGCTATAGTAGGAGACACTCAAGTGGTCGGCCCCTTTTGTGTCCTTCCACANCCTATTTTGTCAAAAATGATTATTCAATTATAGAAAATTACCATAGTAATAAATAACTCAAGTCCAAAGACTGGTAATTGATCCTTTGCTCTTTTGTTTGTTCAATTTAATTATTTTTCGCTATAGATACAGACCGCCAAAGTATGGAAGCGATGCAAAAAGATAAGTGGAAAAGAAGACACGTACCATGCAATAAATATTAGATTAGAAAGGAGGCAGTAGGCGAACCAATAGGCTCATTTGCAAAGAGACACCGGGACTTATGCCCCGGCCCTCTATGAGCTATTGCCATTATGTTAGTAGGATATAGAGGACTGGAGAATAGAAAAGAAGAGAAAAAAGGGGGCAGAATTCATGCACGAAGGTCCGGCAAAGTACGGAAATTAGCATTTAAATAGTCTGCTAACAATGAATACCGATATCAGAGAGAAAGAATAACATAATTAGAAAAGGAAGCACGTACAGAAGACATAAAGAAGGCCACCCTATATGGGTCGGCGCTGTATAAGCCTGTATAATTATTATTATTATTATTATAACTATTATTATTATTATGTATTTTGTTTAACCTTCGTAGACGCAACTCAACCGTTTCAACAGAGAAACTACTTGTGCAGTATTTAAATACCATACATTGGGTAGGCGGCGTGGTGGTCACGTGCGCTACTCCGGGCAGGGAAACAAGGCGCAAAATATAGTAGGAGACACTCAAGTGGTCGACCCCTTTCGTGTCCTTCCACGCGAGAGACTAGAGATGCCCCGCGTACCAGGTCGGCTATCTCGATCGACAGCCCACCTCGCGACACAGAAAGAGGAAAGTATAGAGAACCTACCTAAGTTAACAAAACTAACCTCGTCTGCAGGAACTGCGACAAGCTGCAACATCTGCGGATAAGGCACTCGAGAACTTTGGGTGCGTGATGCCCAAATATATTATGGCAGGGATAAGGCCCACCATGCAGAATATACCTCTAGGGGCGTATGAGCCTGTATCGCCCACCATGAGGCTATAGAAACATCTGAGAGGCCGGTATATAGGCAAGGAAGATGGGGCCGCATAAGGCGCTTATATCTACTACTGTACACAATAAAAATACCTACTGTGGGTGCATCCGGCCCTACAAGACCAACAGCAACACATCCAAGAGCCAAGGTACGCCAGCCACAAAAACTAAGTGGGAATCACCAGTCTAAAGCTAGGTTACAAGTAAGCACTTTACGGAGGTGCTATCTATTTCTTGTAACATACTACGGGTAATGATCCTCTGCAGGAGGCACTATGCTCTGGGACATACAGAGGGAAATGTAGCCTTCTCAGGGAGGCTACTCCTTGTCACGTACTAATGTAACCTTCATAAGAGGATGTCACTCCTTGGGAAGTGCTATAGATGGGTGAATTAAACTACCTCATTCAGTAGCCAATAGTTTAGTTCGTTCCTTGTAGGTACATAAGGAACCTCTAAATGGTTTCTCAATGAACAACTCTCAACAATATGCATATTTTAAGTAAAGGTGAAAGATTGGAATAGGAAACAGCAAATGACAGTAAGGCAGCTACAATAATTCTCTAAACAAAATGTTCTGATATTCAGACCCAAATCGACATTTTTCGCAGCTTTATGCTGTTGGTGAAATTACAGTTTCACAAGAATTAAATTGATTCGCTTATACGTTAGTCTAAGCTTCCAGACACAAGTCGGTGCTGCAAAAATCAAAATTAATAAAAGAGACGCGTTGTGCATAGCAAAATAAAAACTGGAAACCCACAACTGGGAACCAGTGAATATAAGAAAATAATTGTATATATAAGAAAAGAGAAAAGGACGAAAATTTTAGAATGAACAGATAAAGAGAAAAGCAACAAAAGTTGCACAACAGACTGCGAGGCCAAATTAGCCTAACGGATCCGGTTGGGCGTTAACTACTAAAGTATCAGACGGAAGCGACCAATACATAGAACAAATTTTACTGGATATACTTGCATCCTACGCCGCCTGAGTGGAGTCTTGGATTTAACGATGATCAAATGGCAACTGAGATGGCCACGCTCAATGCGTGTAAGAGTTTCGTCTATCTATATGTACAAAAAATGTGGACAGCACTGCGACAAAATATATTAAATCAAAAAAGCAAAATTCATTTTGACCATCCTGCATAGTCAACAAGCCCGCATCTGAACATATTAAATGTCAAAATATGTTTTTCCGACGTATTTTTAAAATTTCCCTAGCGCCTATGATACCCACACCACACTCGGAAACACATGCATGCACGTTTCTCATTAATCATTCATAAAGAGGCATCAATAATCGCGCCACTGATGCGTGGAGTTCCAGAAAGCCTAAGGACAAAGTTTAATTTTTACAGTGGACAATCAATGCAATCAGGCAGCGGGGACCTCGACGTTCAGNTCGGAAACACATGCATGCACGGCTCTCATTAATCATTCATAAAGAGGCATCAATAATCGCGCCACTGATGCGTGGAGTTCCAGAAAGCCTAAGGACAAAGTTTAATTTTTACAGTGGACAATCAATGCAATCAGGCAGGGGGGACCTCGACGTTCAGCAAATAAAGTTGCAACGGCAGCAGAGACTCCGGTTTCGATGTTCATTTGTCACATCCGAAGAAGGAGCCAAGTCGTCGCGGCGATGGGTTGCTCAATGAGTTCTAATGGAGTTATCAATTAATCATGATTTGGCACTAATTCCAGACGATACTGAGCCCATCAATCGTCAAGAAGCGATCAATCGGCGACGTCAACGAGCGCCGATAATCTATCAAGGAGGCAAGTGAAAGTTTGTGAGATAATGGACAGACGAGGCACGACCAAGCAGTTGTTTGGTCAACACGCGTCCCCCGACATCATTAAAGCTTTTCATGGACTCTGCAAGACCCACAATCATGCCACCGATAACGAACCATGGAGAAGTCCATCTTATTATAAATTCAAGACTATAAATGGAGCCAATTATGGAATTCTGCCAACTGCATCACTTTAACCGCTCCATTAACAATGGCAGCAAAGTGTCACAGCGTTTTGACACAGTAATTTATAGTGAGTTTAATAAAAGAGCATTGAGAGGGGGCAAAAGCTTTGGCAGAAGGCCAATTAGCGCTTCAAATATATAGAAATATCTTCATATTTGCTACGAGAATTCATCTGTTTCGGCTGGTCGATGTACATGCATGAACGTGGAAATATAAATATGGCGATATTGCTAGTAATTTACCGGTTGTGCAAATAGGTACATGCGCCGCAGAAGCGAAAATGATAAAATAATGAAGAGGTATACACTTAGAACGGAAATAATAGCTTCAGCACAAAATTGACCATATCTCATTTTCGCGCGATCAAATTTTCATAAAACTTGTAGGGAAATCGTGACATCTTACGACAACATCGTAGATTGTGTTTACATTTTGCTGTGTCTCCTTATTGATAACTCGTTGTTTTTCTCTCTTTTTGAGGTGAACGACAATAATAGCTTCTTGTATATTCTGATAAAATGGGACGTGGAAAAGCTCTAACTAACGAGGAGAAAGAAACTATCATCAAAGAAACTGTTAAAGGCACATACATATCTTTATGTTATCGCCCGAAAAATAGGACGCCACATTGACAAGATTTTTGAAGGACCCTTCACCACGGAAAAAACGATCAGATGCTGGGCATTCAAGGACTGTTACTGATAGAGACATGAGAAGTGTGGTTCGCCAGCTACGTAAACGACCCGGGCAAACAAGTAAATAAATTTCTACGGCTGCTGGGGCTTCCTGAAGTACCTAAAACCACATGAAATTACATAGTTCGCTCTATTGCTTCTGTCAAATCCCCTCTAAAATTGCTTCCTCTGACCTTCAAACATAAAATTTTGAAGATAGAATGGGCAGAGAAATACATGAAGATCAACATGAATCATGTTCTTTTCACCGACGACACCCGCGCAGTGCGTACAATTAAGATGGACCTGATGGGTGGAGTAAGGGTTGGGTGCTACCTAGAGGTGAGTGTTATCAACGCGTAAAACGTCAACAACAGGGAGTTGCTGTTATGATATGGGCTGGTATCATAGGGGATTGACTTGTAGGTCTGGTAAGAGTACCTGATGGCGTGAAAAAAAATATATCTGCATCATATTCTGGCATGTTAAAGGACACCTTGGTCCCATGGCTGGATGACATATCCCTTTCGTTGCTTCGAATCTTGATTTTCGTGGATGATAATGGGCCTTCTCACTCTGTCCATACTACCACAGCATTTTTGGACTCTTTGGGGTTCCATGGAGAGAAACTGATGGTTTGGCCACCGTGCTCACCTGATCTAAACCCCTTTGAAAACTTCTGGGCCCATCTAAAAAAGAAAATTTACGCAGATGGAAGGCAGTATAACTCAAAATCTGTGTTGTGCATGGGATGCTGTAGCTGTAGCAGCAAAGGCAGTTCCACCTTCTGCAATAAAGAAACTAACTAGCTGCATATATTCAAGGATTATTGAAGTAGTTAAACGTCATGGGGGACATGTTGGCAAATAAGACTTTTTTTGAATCATTGTGAACTTTTGATTAATGATTTCGTGTTTAATACATATTTTTCTCATTTGTGTTGTTCATTTTTGTTCCTTTGGTGACATAAAACTGTGAATATATATTTTTTAGTCAAAAAGCTATTATCGCCGCTCAGTGAAATTAGTAAAATGACAAAAAAATAAATTCTAGAACCAGCACGATTAGTCGTTTGAAAATTTACAGACAGCATAAGCATCATATGTTTAACTTTCTGTGAAATTTTCACTGAAATTTATAGCCAAATAGTCGTGATGTGGTGATTTCTGCGATAAAGCTATTATTTCCGTACTATAAGTGTATGAACAAGTTTGCAGTGGAGTACGCTCGTATTAATAACCTAGAGTTCATAGCCGATTGCTGATAACCCAATCGAAAAATTCTTAGCAATTTTTAAATATTATCTGATGCGGCTGCAAAGAAATCAGATAAACGCGTAAAACTTTCAGGCAGGAAATCCATGGTAAGAATACGAAGCAATTCTATCTCTGGGCGGCAATGACTACTCAATTTTTCCATTCACCCATTAAAGATTACGGTACAGACTACAAGCGTTATGATTAGCCATGAGTTTAAACGGATAGACTCAGTTGCTGCCATTCCAGGGTAATTAATGCGTTCCGGAAGTGCGTCTACACAAGTGTTCACACACAGCTACTGAGACACGAACACACGCTGGTTAACTAACAGTAACGAGTAACTACACACAACCATAAGCGCATACATACAACTATAATCATAAGACACACATGCATGTACGCATAAACATGTTATGGAAACCACAACAACAGAAACTCTCATACACACACAAACCTAAAAATAAGTGAAGTCATCTTTGTATTCAACTTCAAAATGTAATAGGTATCGCCAAGAACAGAATATCTCTAACCCTTGGAAAAGTTTGTCTAAACAACGACAGATGCCTACACTTGAGTACACCTAGTCTCAGAGATACGTGCGCTGTCGCACTTACAGTGTGACGGTCCTAAGAAGAGACACTACAGTGTGCGAGTGTACGTTAAAAAAGCGCAACATGCTTTATTGTTTTGTGCACTGATTGAATCAGAGTACAAATAAAAAATCTGGAACAACGCTATCAGGCAGGACATGAACTGTATCGCATGTGCGTCATAGGTCCGAGTGGAAGGTGGCCTACAAAGTTGTGACAGGCCGTTGGAAAGTTGCTGGCTTGGGTAAAAAACATCAATTATCAAGTAAAGCTCTAGAATACAACAAGATGTATTGTATAGAGCACAACCATTAGAATTACTATTTTCGCATGTACAGTCGACCCTAGCAGTAATTCTGACCTCCCATTAATAGATTTCGGGATTTAATAGACAATGTCCTGAGATGGGAATGTCCAGAACACAAGTTCAAATTTTCAGGGAGAAGCACTCCAAGTCTGCTTGTTCGGTCGCCAGAAGCCACCAGGGTGCTTCAGTAAAATCTTGTCGCCCCTCTGACTCAGAATCATCGCTATTTTGAGTCTCCACTATAAGCAACATATCAAGCCGGTTCTCTCACCAACAAGGTAAACAACTTTCTCATAACAGTACAGGAACATTTACTGATCAGATATTGTTCATCATGTCTATTCATCACGTATATATATTATCTTTCTAAGACCATAGTGCAATTATTTTCATAAATTTTATCCCTCCCCACATGAAAACTTCCCTTTTAATGGATAATTGAATTCAATGACCAACTGTTCCCCGTATCAAGACGTCAATCGGAGAGTTGAGTGTAATATAAACTATCGCCCTACTACCGACGTAAATTTAACGGCTCTATAATTTCACGAACTTTTTAACACTTCTTAGAGCAAGCACGGCTTATTAGGCTTTGCAGCGTTCGCGTGACCGCACGTTGTGACAGCCCTATGTGGATCGTATGGCCGAGGCTAAGCGTGTGAATGAGAGGGCACAACATCGTCAGAGGCAGCGTTCCAATGAGTCTCTACTGAGCATTGACCATCCACATCGTTGGTGAAGTGAACTAAGGGGTTCAGTTTTCGGTGTTGAACCTTCGTTGCCGCCCCTTATTGGTCCCGGTGATGATATCATTGATGATCCCTTGGCTAGGGTGGAACTTTTGCCCGCTCACTTTGACAGGAAGCGGACCAGAGATATGGTGTCATTGCCTCATGCATGTCACCCTTAACCTCGTTTAACCTCTTTGGCGTTCAGATCTGGTACTATCAGGGTGCTGCTTGAAGGTCTTGATGCTAGTGGTGGGTGTTTCCTCTGTTTTATAAGCTGCTTGCTGGCGTTCTCGCCCCTAAACTTTGAGTGATCTTCCGGCGCCTGGTACGGTTAGGTTTTCCCGTTGTTGGAGTACTGAGAATATTGCTCCCATTCCCAAGGGTCCAGGGTCACCCCATGTCGCCAACTACCGGTCCATTACGCTGACGCCCATTTTGTCAAAAGGTGTTCAAGAAATTAGTCGCTTCTAAGCTTGGACGTTTTGCTGAGGCTATGGGTTTACTGTCTACTGGTCAATATGGGTATAGAACTGCTTTGGGTTGTTGTGCCGCATTGTTGTCAGTGTCACACCATTCACGGACTGCGCTGGATTGTGGGTCTGAGGCACGCCTTGTACAATTGGACTTTAGCGCTGCGTTTGGCAGGGTTAGCCCCAAGGGTCTATTATACAAGCTTGAGTCTTTGGTGTGGGTGGCAAGGTTCTGTCAATCATCCGTGGTTTTGTTTCTGAGCTAACGTAGAGTGTCTGTTGACTGTTTTCTTACTGCCTCAGTTGCGGTGAAGTCTGGCGTCCCTCAGGGTAGCGTACTGGCCCGCTGTTGTTCGTTCTGTATACTAGTAACATGCTCTCTTCGCTAGAGAACACGATGATCAACTTTGCCGACGATTCCACTTTGATAGCAGTGATACCTGCCCCCAGCATGCGCAATAATGTAGACCAGTCTCTGAACAGGAATATGTCGCGCATTAGTGCATGATGCTTGGCCTGGAGTATGGAGCTGAATACCAATAAGACCGAATCTATGATTGTCAATCGATCTCGGACACTTCTACCGCAGCATCCACATCTGAAGATCGATGACACTTTGCTACAGGAGTCTGCGGTTGACGCGCCCTCTTTCACTTTGTAGAGTGTTAGATGCAGAACTCGTCAGTTCAGTCGGTGCTTCGTGCCCTGGTCTGTAGGGTTTGAAATTCATTGCCGGTAACGGCTTTCCGTCGTGTTGGTCTGCAGGAGTTCAAGTAAGCTGTTTCGGGCTTCCCGGTTTGCAAAATGCTTCATTTGGGTTGTGATACCTATACCTAATAAAATTTCAAATAAATCCGTCAGTAAAAATCAACAGTTTTTGCGTATAATTGTACCTCCCTACGCAAGTTGAAAAATTCGTAGCCCAGACTGGGAACATAATGCACAAAATAATAGTAAAAGTTCATACTCTGACAGAGGTATGAAAATAATATGCTGTATTAAATTTTGCTAAAATACTTTCTTTGAAACGCTGTCAACTGCTCTTCACGACTACAAGTCCTTGAAAAATCCCTTGCGTAATAGGTTAAGATATTCCGTGATAATTTATTTTTTTATTTTGGCGATACTGCAGAAACATTTCGTGCTGTTAGGTACCGGAAAACACTACCATTATTTATTTTTTTCCATCACTACAGTAGACTGCAATGTGTTTAAAAATAAATTTCCATTACGTTCAGTAAAATTGGATCAAATTTGACACACAGTGACACAAAATATTAAACTAGGGAGTAAAAAGTTATAACGTGTTGAACAAAAAGTTTCCGAAAATCATTGCACTTTTCAGCTTGCCTTTGTGTGTACTTAAATTCGTTTCAGGTATACATCCCATGCAGCTGCACGATGGACGATGGTACGTAGGAGCTACACAGGTGTGTGCTCTTTCTAGTTATTACTTTACACTGACCAACTTTCATTTGTGGTAATGACTCGAATACAATGATGGATGAGCTACTTCATGCAGCTGAAACGCCGGTAAAAAGCTCGTATTAATTTTATAACGTCCAGAATAAACGATGAAAATTACAGTGTGAGTCATAAGTTTCATTGTTTAATCTTTAACACAATATATTCCCAGCTTCAACTTTCTTACCCACAGCGTACAGTGTGAACCAAAGAGAGAAAGAAGGGACATACATTACGCCACGAGATATGAGGAACCCATGTACGAAGAAATTAGCACGCAGAATCAACACGCATTGGCACAGTAAGTCGAGGAAGCAGCGGAACGACAAAATAAAGCACCATCAGTAGGATTATGAAAGTAAAGAGGGTACGACAGACAGACGTCGGCATATCTGCCGGAATGTCCCAATTTGATGGTGAACTTATTAGGTGAGGTTTATATTTGTCTCAACCTTGGCCGAGTGCGCTACTATAGACACCCGCAGGGAAATAATTAAGGCGCAACAGAACTCTAATCCAAATGCGGAACGGCTAAATGAATTCGCGCAGCCACGGGACACAGGGCTAAGAGACAGAAAACGAAACGAGAAAACAGAAGAAACGCCCGAGCGGAGGGTCCTTTTTGTGGCCTCCACATGGGAGCAGGTACGAGTCCCATGGGATGTGCCGCTTATCGTCACTCGGTGGCCCACCTCACGCAACAGATGGGCCAGAAAAGCAAACCCACGTAACCGAACTAACCTCAGCATGAACTGCGGCCAGCGCCCATATATATTTTGATATGGAAAGGGCACGCCAGAATCTACCACTGAGGGCATATACTATATTGCGTAGTATATGCCCAACCAAAGTGCGTTTCCAAAACAAAGGTGATCTCAGGAAGACGAAAGCAACGTGGAATCCAAGAAACGAGGATGTTGCCAAACAAGATCAGCGAGCAATGGAAGAACAATTCAAGAAAAATAGAGGAAGACCAGAATAAAGCACAATCAGTAGGAATACGAAAATGGAAAGAAGAACAGTGTGGAGGAAGGAAAGGCTACATAGATAGCGTGTGGCCAAGCGCAAGGGCATCTTCACCTTGATATTTTTCCAACGATATCGTTAGTTGCCTTAATCCTAGGATTTTGGAAAACATTCGAATAACAAATGAAATCATGAATAAGGACAATGTGTGTAAAAGTACCTTCTAGAAAGTATCGATTTTTAATCACACAACTGAATGAATGAGTTAATGTATTCCTATTTAGGTGTCCATTTGACTGTTACGTCATTTAGGGTCAACTATTACCGAGGTTTATTAAAAACCTATAACTTATTGAATTTTGTGTTATTTTATATCAGAGATGCATGTCTAATTATATTCTGGTAAGCTAGAAGCTACTGTAAATTAGAAGGAGTAGTAGTTATAGTTGCTATTAGATAGCTAGTGAGCTCATGAGAAGGATGTAGGCATATAGCTATTTCACTTTCTTCAGTTCATTACTCTGTTTTTAATTAGGTATAGCTAGCTAAAACTTTCAAGTTGTATTCGCAATTTAAAGTGTTTTCAACTTTTTTAAAGGAATTTTCACTGCGATAATTATAAATCATAGTTTCTCTGCAGTTTGGATAGTAAATGTAGTCATCGCAATTCAGGTACTTTGGTAACTGATTTTTCTGAACCCCTTGTCTTAGTCATTCTTCTACAGCAGGAAGTTGAAATGAAGCGACTAAGATTGATAATGATTAGCTAACTACATGCTTACAAAGTAGAAAACCCTTCAAATGTCGGATAAAACTCCTAGAACTAGAAAAAATATAAAAAAACAAATAAACAAAAAAATTTTTTATGTTTTAACAAAAAAATATGGATTTTCGATTTGAACAAAAAAAAAAACATGGTTTTTACCGACCCTGGTCAATTCGCTACTTACAAATGAGAACTTATAGAAGTGTAAATTGGATCTTCAGTAGATACCAATTTCCCTTATATTTCCAATTAAATTGAAGGACTTTCGAACCCTATGGCCACTAGTGTTGTGAATAAAACATGCTGGTAGCAAAACCGTATGGCACAGGGCTCACGCTATACCCTATAAGGAGGTTTTGATACATTGATACTTCAAATTCAGCCGATGGATAAGATGTACCAACGATGATACCTCTAAATTTTCAAAAATTAACTGAATTACGCAGTAGCACGAGTGATCACAAGCAATGGTAGGTGCTGCTTCAAATCATATATCTGGCGAGCGGTTATTCCCAGATACACAGGTGCTGTAGTGACGTATTTGCTTCGTATAGTACAGAATGCCTAAATATCCTTGCCGGTAAATTTGCTTACAGCTTGCAGGTGAGACTGAAAACATCCAGTTGACCCTTTCTTTCATGAATATATCTTTCTCGTAGGAATAGCAATATTTGGTATTATGTAAATAGACCAGGTACTATATCTTTCTCGTAGGAATAGCAATATTTTGAATTATGTAAAGAGACCAGGTACGCTAAGCAAGACATAGGGTTTGTTCAAACCCAAATTTCCCGAGTTCGACTCTCAAGCAGCGATGGGTGTTGATTTTGTATACCGTAATAGGTTCAATTCATGAAAACCTTCCTACGGGGAGAAATAAATGGTTTTGTTCGTTTATGAGCTACTCTGCAAAATAAAACTGCGATGCTAACATGTTTTCCTATTTTTGAATTCTGGTTAACAAATTCGTATAACCTTCATCAAGTTAAGGTTTCTGTTTACCTCGACGTACCTAAAAGACCAATTGCAATGCTAATTGAGAAGCAAACCGGCATGCATTATTGCAAAAAACAAATACGAGCGCGTGGTCAAGTTATTTACCACTCTGCAATTCGGGGTAAAAATATTCAAACAATAGGCTAGAGAAACTAGTAACACACTTGGTTACATTCATTTACTTGAAAAATCACCACCGTCGTTAACTCATACAGAGACGATATATTACACTTTATGGCACAATTAGGAACTGGAATAACTTCAAGGCATAGCCTACATGTACAACTTATGCGGCAAATTTTAGAAAATACCAAACTGAAGGGATAAGAATAGAAGACTAAACAGCAGTACGTGACAGTGGCCAAAACGGACAGAAATACAGTCTGCGAGGCATATTTCAAATTCAGCTAGGACATTTTAACAAGAAACTTAAAGACCAGTAAAAGAATGCCCGACTTCTTTATCCGTTTCATATTATTTTCCAATCAAACACAGCATTTGACGGAGATTGTGAGATAACAGGTTTTCAGACCTTGACTCGAAAAATATCTCCACTGCTATTGCTTGTTCAGCAAATTCCTCAACAACATATCTAATGAAAATATGGCGGCATTGCGTAAATCACACGTGTGATCTTCAGTAGCCTATCCTCAGGAACAGTAAGTGCCAAATACTTACATGAGCACCAAAATTAGATACAAGACACCCATTTCGGTACAGTTGAACTGGACATTATTAAGACTTATCAGCGTTCCTTAGTGAGAGGTGTACCCGTATAGAGAATGAATGTTTCTCTTTGACTGGTCAAACTATCAGCCGCCTGACGGCCACGCAAATGACACACTTTGCAATAGGTAGAGCTTCCATAGAACCTTCAATGATACAACAATGCCACCTGTAACGACACTTTTCAAAGTCTAGACGTATCTCTACATTGGTAACACTTTTGTTATATATTTCGACAATCAGAGAATATTTACTGCGACAGAGAACACTGGGAAGAGACTCGTGCCTCAGAAACGTAAACAGTAGGGTCGGAATTTCTGTGTTCGCGCTTGAATGTGAAAGCGGCGCCATGACTTTAATTTTTCCCTCAAGTGATACACAAATCATCAGATAACAAATGCAACATTAAAACGCATGTGTGTCTCTACAGTGTAACTGAAATTTAGCAAGATAATATCAATTAATGAAATGCGGTGTAGTCAAAGTCTCCCAAAATACAGGAAGAGCCAGGGGCACGTATGCTGATAGAAACGTGGAACCCATGCGTGAGGGTCATCCCACAGCTCTCAAGGGTCGCGGATGTATAGACATGGTAGTTTAGAGCATGCGTGCGGAGTTTATTTCTATGAATAAACACAATCTGTATATGATTCACAGACACGAAGCTGTCCATTGCAAAAGTCATTTCCGAGATCTTTCATTAGCGTTAATTAGGTAATGCTATCATAAATCACGAATGAACAGTTATTGGCTCCGTTCAAACCAAAACCTCCCAATGAAAAAGAAAACCTTAACAGCGTTGTAACCCTATAGGTCATGGAGATTCGAACTTCTACCAAGATAGCATATTGGTGAACTCCTCCAGAGTACAAAAATTAACTACATTAGTGACTATCGCAAGCTATGCACACTCATAGCAGGGCGTCACTCCAAAAAAGAGAAGTAACTTTTTTGAAATACAAAATGAACGAAAAAATACTCTCAGAAATCCGTTTCTTCAAAACAATAAGCAGAAAAAAACTACACACTAATTAACAAACAAAAATAACAAAATGCACGCATAATCAAGGTGATTTATGGATATATACATATTTACAAAGATCATTTATACACGATGAGAGGAATGTCATTCCTTTCCAACAAACAATGTTGACGAAATACTCGTAAAAAAAAAAATAGGCCACCAGAATTTGTAATACAAAACGATGTATGATTAGCATAGCACCACATAATTTCGATACTCGTCAATTCAACCGATAACTCTTTCAAAACATCATGCTATACACATAATGTGATGACACTGTAGTCATTGAAAAAGCAGTAATACGTAAAAAATATATCGTTTGTCTAGACACCGACAGTCAGCGAACGCGTAATACAGCTAATAAATATTTCTGAGACACAAAACGTTCGCTGCTCACTCATAATACCCTAACTAATCATGAAAATCTCAAACCATTTAGGACATAAAAAAAAAACTCACAACTCGAAGCCGTACCCAACAAATCCACTGAAATGCAACGCGCAAAAAAAAAAAGAAAAAAGATTACTTTCCTATAAAAGAATAGCTTTAATTATGACGGTAATACGTAGTGCAAATAAAGCAGGGAGAAGAAAGAATAACGCAACAATTTGTTCAAACACAAATCAGCATATAATACTGTAAGTTATACAGCGAAGAAAATACGATTGACCACGGTACAGCACCTTTACTAAACAGTGCATTGGTAACAGTATAATTCACAACCGCGTTATTCCTACAATGTAGGAATGGTGTCACAAATTTAAACTTCATTATTTTCCTCGAGAACATCCAATTCTTCTTCGTCCTCCTCGTGTTCAATAATTAGTCCCTCTTCGTTACTTTTGTCCCCGTCAGAGCCATTTTTACCGGAAGTTCCTTCGTCCTCCTCTTGCTGCTGTCTCTTATGCTTCGTTCGACGATTCTGGAACCAAACTTTTACCTGAAATGAAGATACAGAAAAGTTAGATGTTGAAGATATATTCAGAAAGCAATTTACAATTAAAGATGCATTTCGTTACATAACATTGTAAGCCTTCTGTATCCTTACTAAAAAGGCTTATTAACCCTGCAACGTACCAATCAAATATTAATTTTTGTAGTAACAGTACTGTTTGAAATGGCCCCCGAGCGCATTTAAGGCTTAAACTAAGAGTAAAATGCAAACTGTCTTTGAAGCAAAAAATTTTCCTGCATGAAGATCAGCTCACGGTAATTACATAGTTCAAATTAATCGTAGTTTTTTCATGTTTTCTCTCTCTTTTCAACGTGATAAAATACACTGCTCGCAGCTTCAGTTAGAAAAGGCAACAGAAGTGAGCTACAAACAATAACAAATACGTTAAGATACGCAAACAAACGCAAGCAACTCGAGTAGTGGCATTTATTGAGCTACCAAGACAGTAACGTCAATAGTACTACATTAAAAAAATAGGCAACTGTGCATCATGTATGCTCATGCACAGCGAAAAATCTTACGTAAAGTTAGCGACAATTTTAAATTAAATATTATGGGCATAGACAGACATCACGGTTGCAGTAATGGTGGCATACTCGTGTAACCACATCCATTGTAACGAAAGATACGAGTGGTTAGTCATATTGATGCAACTTAATATTTTTTCACTACCAAAATGTCGCACGAATTAGTCCACATCCTCAGCCAAGCTTATTAGCATGCAGAACTCCACACACCAATGGACGCACACCAGTTCATCATTTTCACCACGGGATTAACAGCCTCTGTTTTAAAGCGTCTAACTGTTTGTGGCAACAACCAATACGGCTATATGTAACATCCCAATTGGGATATGACTTGTTTACAAACGTGAAATGTGATCAAATCTGTGACGCAATAGTGTTTTCAAGTCATGCAATATGCACTAATGTAGTAGTAATTTCGCATTCAAAGCATAAAAAAATAGTACTATTATTTTAATTGATTTCATGCAAAGTGACACACAGCATTCGACATGCCAAATGTCAATCAGAGAGGTTACATAAATTTATTACTCATGTCAGGAAGAAGCGATCGGAAGCACAGATCGAGCTCTGATAATACTGCTTTCATTCCCGTCAGCTCATTCTCTATTTTATCCATTTCAACCGTTATGGAGAACTACTCAAATAAAATTACAGAATATGTATGCTTCCCACACCAAGATCCACGAACATGATCGCGCCTATAGGACGACATGACGCACTGAAGTAGGAACACAAGAGGGGGAGCGTCTCGCCCTCCTGCCCCCCTACGGACTCTGTATATGAACATGGCAGCGCAGGCATATTGTGTAGCTGAGCGAAGTGTAACTGTGCGTGGCCACTGAGCTAATGCTAGAGCTATGGGGGTAATGGAGCGATAACCCCGACACCCTAACCCCCCCACATCTCGGCTCNAACAAGTAAATCAGCTGATTTGGAAGTAATTATGCGCATCAGTCTGCATCGACCTACTAGGTGCACGTGACCATGACGTCACAGGTTTTGTGACGCGGCCTTCTCTATCTCGACGGCCTCGGCTCTACCCCGCACGCCGGCCCAGGCGTAGGCTGTGAATTAGGAGCAGGAATGCTCAACAATAAGAGGCACAATGATGTCGAAGAAGATTTTGCGAAACAGCGATCAGTAGATGGAAAACACAAACTATGTAAAGAATCACAAAGTAACGCACTGTTGTCATCAATTTCTTATTTGAAGTCGACGGACTTTTTCAAACGCATGCAACACTAGTACGAGGAAGCATAAAGTTGTATACTGCTGGCAAAGGTCTCGGTTAAAAAAGTTGATAATGAATGGGAAAGAAATCATTCAAGAGATTGCGAGTTGCCATAGTGACTGTACGAGAATGGGCACACAATCGCAAAAATTGCTCAGTCACTGAATTTTTGCTTCGGCCGTCACGTTGCTGTGACTAGTGCTAATGGCGCTTGCATGTCACGCTAAAACTATGCGTCATTGTAACTTTAAACTAACTCAGAAGTAGGAGGTATTCTCAAAGCTTGACCATTGCTGCTTGTTATTGCGTACTAACTACAAGAAACGACTCATACCTTAGATATTTTTTTTGGTGGCATAGCAATGTCCAAGCCGAAGCCTTGTGTGCTAAAATGCAATTGGATACAGAATTGCGTGGCGATGCAACTTTTGCGTACGTGTGCACCCGCCTTATAAGACGCCTCAAAGAAAGAGCGATTTAAACTCTAACTACCAGTATAGGCAGAAAGTAAAAAGAGGGCGGTTAAGCAATTAATGTACAACAACCGTATTCTAATGCAAAACCACTTTAACGATTACAATTATAGATACCTACACTCTACAAACTTTACATGCAAAATCTATAACAAGATCAAATGCAGAAGTATAAACCGACTATCAACCATCGATGCAGAATATGTTTCAAGATCACACCGAAAAGAACAGACCCGACAGACCCCAACTAATAACAACCGAGGCAAAATCAGTTTCAAGATCACATCCAAAGGCAGAGAGACCAACTATCACCGTTGTCACCGCAGAAAACGGAGTTAAATTCGTTCAACAAAGCCTCCGAAACGTTTAATTACTCTTGTTTTCGCGTGTTTCTTTCGAGCAATTGTTCGTTAGTTGCTGTTGTAAACAAGACAGCATTTAACTCTTGACTTCCCCTTTAACTACCGAGACTCCCTCGGCCGGTTTCCGTTGGCTCCTTCCGCCTTTCATTCTCCCCTCATTAGGTCATTATATGATACTGCCTAATATGAGGTCCGTGTCATTTTCTAGGGATACTTTCAAATGGGAATGACAATACCTAGCGATTTGATTTTTAGGCCCAGTACGAAAGGAAAATTAATACCTCAATATAGTGTTAAACAATGAAAAATAAGGAAAATGGTATATCTGAAATGAATAAGGGTGCGTGCACTTATTTCGCTTAAAATCACTCTATACAACAGTATAAAGTTGCTTCAAAAAATTATTTGCATACCTTTACCGGTGAAGTCATGAAGTATATTTCAGAAAGTAAATTTGAGTACCGATACTACGGGATAATATTTAGTTATTACAAGCGCAGCTTTTTCCTTACGCAGCTAAATTCGTGGAAACTGTTCTACCCTCATTCAACCAGACATTTTCACCGTCATGTTTCTATTTTAGCAATACGTGCAAGCCTTAATCGCACTGATCTGTCTTCATTATTTTTTCCCTTCCTTATTATGATATATTAGTCGGCAAATCATTATCAACCCTAATTACTATAGAGCCATCTCTGGGAGTGATTCACACTTCATCTTGTATACTTCTTTATCGCCGCAAAAAAGAAAGAAAGGACAACAAACTTCTAGAACACCTACAGAGTGACATCATGAGCACAATAAAACACGCAAAAGACAAACTTTTTAAATGTACTCTCTGCGAACAAAGCTCTGCCAGCTACTGAATGTCAACTCGAAGACAAAACGAAAATCAAAGACACTATCTTCTATTTACCATATTTCTCAACAACTTTCTGCCATGGCTGCTGCGCGAAATCTGCATAGAGAAGCGCATACATCAGCGGCACCATTTTCTCAATAATTCCCCCAGTAACACAATTGATAAGAAGCTGCATTCACAGGTTAGCTTAGTGCCTCCTACCCGTTGCGTCTCCCCTCGTAAGGCTCGGTAGCAGATCTCCCCTTCACCGCTAATCCAGTGAGCAGTTTACACACTTCCGAAAGCTATCATGACAGACAAATTGATGGAGCTTATAATGCTTGTGTTACTGCTGGTGGAAAGGGTACGTAAGAGGGTCCGTGAGAGAGGGGAAACGAGGGAACGCAGCTGGAAACAGACGGGGTAGCGATGGAACCGACGAAGCAGATTACAAGAGCTGTGAACGCAGGAGCAGCACCGTGTGCGTTTCATAGGAAGCGCCTGAGTAACGTCCAAAGTCTACAATACAGGGGGCTATAATTACGCTATTAACAGAAGAAGAAAGGTTTATTTAAGCCATTGGAAGTTAGATAATATATAGAACTATAAAGCATCTACATAGAAATGGACATGATATGATGATGAAGTACAGTAGAAGAAAATTAAGAACCTGTGGATGACGCAACATGACATGTACATTAATTGCAACCCTATCAGCTTTAACAGCTGTTATGAGTATCTCAATGAGGCCACTCGTTAGGACATCAGGCTGATATGTAGGTACCTAATACGCTAAAAAAGTGAAACCATTATGATACCAGTGCAAGATACGGTTGTTGGTGAAATAATCTCACTATTTCAACCAAAATACAGAAAAATCGCAAAGATTGCGACTATAAATGGACTAAAATCGGGACGGCACAAACAAACGCTCTACATACAACATTTACGATATTAAACAACGTTGTGACAAGCACCGTTACCACGCATGAAGTTTAATAAGCCGCCATTTAGCTTCTCGTGGTACAAACAGCTACTACATGACCACAAATAAAATCTGGAGTGACCTCCACAACAAATAATTTGATATAAATCGGCGATACAATCCATTGGTTAATACAGCTGCACGAGTATGTTTGTTCACTGACGAAGTTGGCGAATGAAATGAAAAACTCTTAGAGGATTCTACCGCATGATAGTGGCTGTAAGGCAGTCAGTTTTTTCTGCACACGTTCATCAACTGAAAGAGCGGATTGAAATCATCAATGACATGACGTGGGAAGTTGACAGGTAATTCCTATTTGGCGTCAATAAGTGAAAACATTATAGAGTATTGAGAATACGACTAAAAGATCCAAGATTATTTTTTTAACGTATAAAGTTTACAAACTACGCTAGCTTTCAAACAAAGTGGTTCACATTAGGGGTGTTTCATCAATAACTTACCCTAATGCAAAATCGGTAAGAAATTTGCTTGGCATCGTACCCACCCCACTGATTGCCACAAACTGCTGCTGTATTATTGCAAGCACAGTATCCACTTCAAGAAACATTAACTGAACGTTGGCAGTGAAGAAGCGAACATCATAACATAACATCCAGAACATTGCAAAACGCGTAGAGCAGAATGAGGTACTGACGTGTAACAAAGAGAGTGCAGGCTACAATTGTCTCGGCGACCTCAGCCAGCTCTTACCGCCCTACAGGGACCAATGAAGCACAAGTTAGGCCAAATTTTGGGCCGTGACAGCTTGTTAACTTGCCAGAGTTTATAGACCTTCCCAGTAGAGTCGGATCGTACTCAGACAGTCCCCCATACGCAATACAAGGGAAATTTTTCCTACTGGGTCGAACTTGATAGAAAGAGATAGGACTTTCTGAAAAAAATTTGACAAAACCTTTTCTCTTGTGTAACAGAAGAAACAATGTTTGATTTAGTATCTGACTCAACGATGAAAGCCTATATAAAGAGTATACATAATGGCTGTCAACTTCGTACCCCGCATGACTGCACCTGGGTAAGAGTATCATGCACGACGCGACACTGTAGACACCAGAACAATTTTTCGTCAATGCATGCTGTTGCTACTCGTTCAGCAGTATCAAAAAAAAAAAACATCCATCAATGGCTCAGAACATGTTCTAGTAGTAATAATAAAAGCCTTTACTTGCAAAATTTACGCCTTCGTTTTAGTAATGATGACAATTAGCAGCTATTATAACATCGGGGCAAAGCATAAAAAACGAGCAAGAGTGACAAATGTAGTAGCAAAACGTACAACAGATGCAGCGAGAAGAAGTTGCTGAAACCCTCATTTTCGAGTCAGTTACTTCGACCTCACAAATCCAACACTTTCAGCTAAAAAAGTGCTATTCCTGCACTTTAGGGCCCAAGTTAAAAGTGCCATACATTTTTGTTAGAGCTGCAGGAACATCCAAAAGAAAACGTGTTTACGATCCCCAAGAGAGGCAAGAAATCCAGAACTTGAGTTCCTCCGATAATGACTTGGTAAAGTGGAGTGTTAGCGTTGAGAAAATGATGTTAAGAGAGGGTAAACTGGGTCTACGATTAGTTAAATAACTTTAGTTCTTGCGACTTTAATTACAGCGAGGTCTCGGGTTAGCCATAAGAGAGCTCCTAGGCATAATTGCGTTGAGAATGGACAGTTGGATGAACACCGGAGGGAGCATTAGGACAGCCCGAGCAATGGTGTAATTACAGCTCGCCAAGAGGGACCTCAGCAGAAAACTTGGGTATTTTTTGCGGACAATGGCGGAATTACGACTCAATCGCCTCTCATGAGATGGAAATGGAGCCCAAGCTAGGAAACTTCCAGCCTTACNCAATGGTGTAATTACAGCTCGCCAAGAGGGACCTCAGCAGAAAACTTGGGTATTTTTTGCGGACAATGGCGGAATTACGACTCAATCGCCTCTCATGAGATGGAAATGGAGCCCAAGCTAGGAAACTTCCAGCCTTACGCAGAAAGTGAAAGCCCCCAATGTGAGATATTCTTTGCACTCTTTTACCATTTAATCATTGTTATAATTCCCACTCAAATGGTGCACTCTGCAAAGCCTCGACGACAGTAAATGTTTCTAGAAAAATGACCATATACAAACAGTTTATATCGATTCAAGTTCTAATATAATAAATATAAAAGTATATTGTATGAGGATAAAAATTTTTTTTACCGTAGCTTGGTAGGTAAGTTCGCAATGATTCTAAGTAACTAAGACATGCAATAAAAATCTCAATAGTAACCGAAACTAGTTTTTACCTATATTTATTAACATTCGGAGCATATAGTAACATCAGATATTAAATATTCTTGGTTTCTAAGGCATAATCCCATTCGACGGTACAGCACATGTTGATTTCTTGTTCTGTTATAGTCACGGTTGACAATATTACACCCTATGAATATTATGCAGTTTATCATACAGCAGGCATAGCTAAGAGTTACGGCTACAAGAGGCTATCAAAGCCGTCGGATCACGAAAGCTTAGCCGTAGCTAGAACGGAGCTAGTGCTATATCGATAAGCCGAAAGTAAAATAGAGAGTGAATAAACACTAATTGGCTTGTTATTAGCAGCTGGTTTCGAAGTGTGATTATTTGTATAAAAAAGCCCTTTATAACCGCTGCATACAACTGCAGTATGCGAGGAAATATCCAAGATGAGTAGGGATAATCAGTAAAAAATAAAGTACCAAGCAAATGATAAAAGAAAATATTTACCTTGACAGAAAACACTTCCTAAACAACTGCCAGTTGTGCCTTAGAATATAGAAGTTGCATCACTAGACACACAATTAAGGACCGAAGAACTAGAATTTTATCCCTGTAAATTAGTAGAGAAGACATATGCCGTGCCAAAGATTCCAGTAGCACGGGTGTCGATCACACACTAGAATAAGTTCGAAAAAAAATTTACGCCAAACGAGTGAAGACCTAAACAGCGCATCAACTTAAATTAGAAAAATGTGTGAGTTATGGCTTCATCAAATAAAGCAGCAATTTGAAAATGGATAGACCGTTAGATATATTATATATACGGAAACACAGTGTCTCAATATTTGTTAAAGATTAAATTCAGCTCACACTTATTAATTAACTTTTAAGTCCCAATTAAGAAGAATAATTGCCAAGTCAAAAACAACTTTGTGCTTCGTAAATGGCTATCAGAATCGACATGCATGTATAAAATGTGGATCATGCACTAGCCGTACATATCATGGTGAAATAATGAAAAAGCAGAAGAGATTAGATACGATACGATCTAAACCATCATGCAAGCATTTATTTAAAATTAGTATCGGTGCTCACCTGAGTTTCTGAGAGGTTAAGGTTGACGGCCAGCTGCTTCCGCTCCTGCCCAACAACGTATTGGTTCTTTTCAAACGCTTGCTCTAATTTCAGCAGCTGAGAAGGACTGAAGGCTGTACGGATGCGCTTCGGCTTTCGAAAAGGCAGAAGAAACCCTGGATAGCCTTCTGGACCTGAAAAGTAACAGCGCAATACGTTAGCCGAGTCTCAGTAATAATTATTAAATATTAACAAATAGAATAAAACAATAAAATACAACAATAAATACTACTGTAGGTACATCAGCTGCAGAACTTACAAAAAACCTATGTTAAAGTATGCCGAGAGGAGAATACATAATAATTCTATAGAATTATTCTTCATCTTCGTTCGCTTTTCCCTTTGACAGATACTACGCTCTCAATCTTGAATGTTATATGCAATAACCGTTCTTATAGAACAGAGTATCTCATAGCACTGATTACTTACGTAATATATGCCGACCGGGCTATGACATAGATAGTATAAATACATATAGAAAAATGCCAATATAACAAAAAGCTATTAATGGTTAGATGAAAACATTGCATAGATTATTTATTTATATTTGTTTTCCCACCGAACATTGTATAGATAAATGAAGATTTTTTAAGGAAATAACTCACAGGCTGATACTGCCTTTCTTGCAGAAACAAACTGTTTGGTAATAAGAATTGCCAACGCAATCGGAAATTCAATAGACATTTATCGGCTGCTTCTGAGTAAATACTGAGCGGTATCGGATAACATCGGATAAATGCCTATGAATTTCCGATTAGGAATACTGTCATGCATAGGCATGTGATGAACGCCTGTGGATAAGAGTTAAGACTCTAAATTACCTTTGATATTTTGTATGATCTTGTAGATACTGAAAATATTCCACATCTACTTGCTTTAGTGTACCACGAAAGTCATGATAAAAATAAATATGATAACTGTGCCACAACACAGTACAGCACCAACTGTGGTAGTGAATCAGCGTTCAGAGTTGATTTAAGCTATCGAATGAAGCGCAAGTGTGTCTATAAGATCGATATGTGAAGCGATTAATGAGGATAATTCCAGCTAATAGTTGCACGTTTAAACATTACGGTACTATCACCGAACAGCAAATGCATGTTACATTCTGATCTTGTTAACTATACTGGAATGTGGCAAAATTATTTGAAGTGTGCATATTGTAAAAATGGAAACTGTGCGAAGATCAAAACTGACAAAATATGAGTCACTGCATGGTAATATAGAACTAAACCTATTTTTCAGTTTGGATAAAGAGTCACAAGTTGTTTCTAAGATCTTCTGGGTAAAAAACAGCCCAAACATGTCGCTGACTTTGTAAAAATCACGCATAAACTTCGCGCGTAATTTCACTGTGGTGCACTCTCGCTTTCGAGTCAGAAAGTTTGTTTAATTCGGCTAGAGAATTCAATAAAGTTACTTGATGCCATGTACAAAATGATACGAAAGAATTATGTCTTTAACAAAGAATGGTAACTTAAAATTATTCCCAGATATATATATGTATACACATGTAAGTTGAGTGAATGCATGAGCAGGGTGCCCTACAGGTAATCATTACAGCATTACCAATATTCCTAGGCTTTTTTCATGTAGTGTAGCTGATAAAACTTCACGCAACGTAGTTACTTAACCTTTGACTAAACAAAATGGGCACTAGCTGAGCTTGTTCTTTTTAAAGCATTATATTTATCCCCAAAAAACGTTGCCGCATAATTTCGATTGGCACACACAAAAATGCATGCATGGGATTATCATCGTAATCTTTAACTGAACAAAAATCTATAATGCAATTACATCATGAAATTTCAGACGATCATTAGGTGAACACTTGCGCAATATTCACCGATCTGGAATTAAGCGCCTGATGAATAAAATTCACTGCTCTATATAGGTATGTACGAAAAAGAACATTTATAGCTTAAAGCAGACCTTGATGTAACTGGAGAAGAATTTTAGAACTAAGTTATAACTCCAAATTATCCACAAATTACACGTAAGACTGGAACATTCCAGCAGATTTCTAATTTATTTTTTATTCTGAATTTAAGTATCGACTAATTAGATGTAAGTTTCCAAAATATTCAGGGATATTTGACCAAGTTCGAACTTTACGAGGCTTGCATGCAGCATCACAGTATGTAAATCTATCAAATGCATCTGAAGATTTCTAACAAAGGCATGCAACTTTTTTTACTACGACTAATTTTTCGTTGTACCAACTACTAGCAAAAAAAAAATTTTACATTTTTGAAGCAAACAATTCCAACGATTGTTATTACTATTATTAGAGAGCAGGCACCGTCAAAAATGACAGCTAGGTATTTGAGATGACACTTTTTCATTCATCATACTTTCATTACTATATGTTGAAGAAGGATACGGTTTAAACGAGAACGCAAATTGGAATAAGAAATGATCATTTTCTATTTCAAACCATCTGCATGAGCAGCACACTCCTTTGATCTTTACCTCAGGTGGCATGTTAAAAATTAAAGGTTTAATTAGCAAGCGGTCGATCATCACTGAAATTACTAAATGTCGGCCGTGGCAAGTTGAAAAAAAAATTATTTTGCTGTATCTATTGCACCTTCAAAAATTGCTTCGAACCCACTGCTTCGTTGACCATATCTGCTCAAATTGTGCATCGCGAGCTGAATGCACATACAGTTTAGCTGTAGAGTGAAAGTAATACAAATCAGACTCGGTAAAACCACTCAGAGAAGCTGTCAATATCTTCGTTGTTTGGATTTCAACGTTGGTAGAGCAAGAAGTTCATTCAATTTTATAAGTATAAGGACCATCTTCTGCATATACCCTGGTCTGATTTTTTGCTCATCTGCTTTCATTAAAAGGCAAAATCACAAATGTGCAATGTGGTCTATTTTTCGCCCATCTATTGTTTGAAGTGTGACAAGAAAGATACAAATATATTCACACACAAACACACGATGGTGTTTATTATATTGTGATTATCATTATTATTATTATACAGTATAAGCGCTGGAAGCTTTTACGTCGACGGCCGCCTCGGATCACAATTTTTTTCTCTGTATAGGATATAAACGAGAGATAAACCTACTTAACTAGAGCTGCGTAGGTACCCAACTAACGCTCTAATCTAGCATGTAGATATCTAATTGAGTTACAGATATTTCGTCAAATGGAAAAGGCTCCGTTATGATTGTTACTGCTATTAATTTTATAGGTATTTTCCATATCACATATATTTATTTTGATTATTAATTGAATAACATATAATACGAATAATAATATCCTAAAATAACAATAATAATCGTAACAATTTTGTTTATTATTATATTTAAATTCACAATAATGCTAGCTACGCCAAAGAAACCTACAATACTACATAAATAGCAGCAGATGGCAGGCCACAACCTAGCTTTACCATATATTATATATATACATACACACGTGACATGGACAGACATAAATATATATATATAGTCTCGAAAAATGCACGGCAGTGTATACGCACTATGTTCTGATATAAGAAAAATACATAACAAATAATTAATATTAATAGACTAGTGTGTACTTTGGTAATCTAACGTGAGCTATTGCATGAAATGCAAAAATTTAGCTGTACTATGATACTCTCATGTAATAATGAACAGTAAGTTAACTGTATTATGTAAGTGAAGAGCCAACATATAATAATTCAAAAGCCTACTTCGATAATTAAGTTGTTCAGTTGAAGTAAGCTATCTCTATAAGTACCTATACATGAAGCAGACATTTTTATACAGTAATATTATAATATAACGAATATAACATTTTTGCCGCTTGTATAATAACTTTAAGCTTTAACGACAATTATGCAGCCATCTTATGAAAGCTGTTAAAAGAACACCTAATTGTAGACTAAATTAAGAGCTGTAGGTCGATGGGCTGGATGACTTTAGTGACAAAAAAATATGCAGTTTGGGAGAAGCAAATATTGTTACAACTAACCTAACATCAAGAAAAGTGCTTAGTACATTGAACTGGGTCAGAATATCACAGAGAGCAAAGTTCTGCAATTACAGAAGTAAAGATTAAACTACCTATTATTGAACAGTTAAAAATATTAGTTCATTACTATTCTAATATAAATGGGTAAAACTTATACATAACTTTACTCATTCTGTAGCATGACTGAGCACATAAGCTGAAAATATGCATACGTTAATATTATATTGCAATGAAATACTATTTATCACTTACCTGTTATTAGCACAGAGTTTAGTATGCTACAAGAAACTTACCTGGAAAACCAGGCTGGAAGACTCTTCCATGTCTTGTTAGCAACCAGGGGTACAGGGGAAAATCTCTTGGGACAGCAGGTAGAGGAGTGCCTAAACCACCAGGTAAATTGGGTAAATTTGCTCCTAGTCCTTGAGGTATTCCAGTTCCTAGTAAGTGATGTTGAACCATTGGAGTGGGTATCTGAATAG
>LQNS02277097.1:37297096-37322443 GCA_001587735.2 Parhyale hawaiensis | reverse complement strand
TGTTATATAGTCTTTAGATTAGATTAGATCGGCGGCAGTAGACGAAACAATAGGCCCATTTCCAAAGAGACACCGGAACATACGTCCCGGTACTCTATGAGCTATTGCCATTATGTTAGTAGGATATAGAGGACAGGAGAAAAGAGAGAGAAAAAAAAGGGGGGGGGGGTGAAGAGTCCCTGCCCAAGAAACGATCTTGAATGCACGTATTTGCATGGAAGAATGGAAAAAATACTATCAAGTGAATGTGAAAAGTTAATTCCCAGCTATAACAATCGTCTCCATGCTGTTATACTGCCAATAAAGGTCACGCCACCAAATACTAATGTCATAATTTTTTTTTTTGGTCATATACTTTTGTCCCTCATTACTTTGACTTGTGTTAAATTTTCTTGTTATAAGTGCACATTTCACTGTTCTGTTTGAATATTCTATTATACATACGTTATATAAACTTCCTGTATTAATTATCCGAAAGCAGTCTCTAAATTTTTTAAAATACATAAAAAATAGAGTTGTGCAAATACTTATGTCTAGGCACTGCAGTGTATATGAAACTGCTGTAGATGACAAATTCATAAAATTATGCGGATCTTGACACTGTTTGATCATTATTTTGACGACTAGTGTAGAAGGCCGTTAAAAATGACCAGTGAAGAATTTGTGATATTTCTTGGTTGCATGGCCACAATTTCGTTATTAATTTCTTACGTAGGAAGCACTGCAACTGACAACTTGAACATAAAAAATTAACATTCTAGGTCTGAAAGTCTGCTGAGCAACGCGCCCTTTCGTTTAATTGGTGGTATTGCTGGATTCACATATAAGAAGAATACCAGATAGACCAGCGGTCAGCGGTTACGTGCACTCTGGAGATAATTCGCTGCTGGCTCTCTCTTTGGTCGCATTGACGCCGTGGTGTCTTCTGTGGGTCGTCTCACTGAGGTGTGTGCACCCCACTGCACTTGTTGCAGTGGACCTGAAGAACCGAAGACTCTCAAGGTAACTCAAGGTAAGGTAAGGTATAAACAGGTAACTAATATTTTAGCAAGCAGTCGAGCATCACTAATAAATTTGAGCTCCGTATCACTGATACGGAATGACATCAAATAAGTTCATCAAGCGAAAAGCTATTTCGTCAATGCAAAAGAATAAACCTGGAAAAGAATACATGCTGCAACGAAATCCTCGTGTTCTTCACCGCGGCCGTCCGCTATTCTCTGATCTGCAGAATGTCTTGTGGTACCGTATGCTCCAGTCATCATTTATTTACTCAATTTCACCGGGAACTCAGATCGCGCAGCTGAAGTTAGATGAAAGACAAAGAGAGTATACAAAACAAGGACGCACGATAGTGGCACAGACATAGGAATTGGCACAGATACACAACTTCTAAGCGCAACTTAATTCTTTCTCGACGGCCGTGACGTCATCACCAGCAATGTAGCTGCATAGACAAAATAGATATATCAGATAGATTCATGTTTCTATCCGTATAACGACTGTGTTCTGTTGCTAATACCACATCGAGCGATAGCCTCAATTAACCGTTCCAAATATTAACGATATTTGGAGCGATAGGGTATCCTAATATAATAAAAGGCTTCGTGTACTTATTTATTTATTTACTGGTGGACCCGTGCGTGAAAAAATTCAAGCTGTAATCGATATGTTTGCTCTCTTCTCGGACTTGCCGTTTCCACATTTTCTCACTCACGCTTATTAGCAGTTCCTATTCCCTTCTGTAATCTTTCTGCTTCAAGTCTTTTTTGTCACAGTGTCGCATAGCTATAGGCGCGTCACTCTCCATTGGAAGCACGTCTTCCTTCTTGAGACTATAGTAGTTTCGTTCTTCTTTCACGTTCCCTATCCCCTTTATTAATTACATGGGCGTCTGCTAAAGCAAAATCTCAAGTAAAACACTGCAATAAACTTGAATGCAATTCCAGTCAGCTTACATGCAATATGTGAGCGCACCGTATTCATGATACTGTCTACCATACTTTAATATCCGCTTCATTGAAGTGATGAAAATTTGCCCTATGAAACGAAGAAAATTGCTCTCTCAGAGAAAGACAGAAAACAAGAAGAAATAATTGTCTACTGCCCGTCGTGAGTGCCCCGTTGATCCCCTGCCGAATCTATACGTTGTGACCTGAGAAAAAAGTTATAGAATTGGAGCTGTATATATATATATATATACACTGTATATTGTTTCGATTTCAAAACGTGTTTCAAGCAAGAATTGCATTCAGCTAGAGGGAAAGGATACCACTTTCGCCATCTTCTGCAACCTGGCCATCGATCTCTTGAAAACGTAACTTAAGTACAAAATTTGCAACCTGGCCTATTTTTCGCTTATGTAATTCCTTAAAAGCGAACACGAAATAAATAAATACACGAAGCGTTTTATATTATCTACGGATTTATTTCGTGTCCTCTCTCGAAACAGGCGAAAAATAGGCCATGGTGCAGATTCAGTAATTAAGTTACTTTTTCATAGAGTTCGATGAATAGGTTGCAGAAGATGGCAAAAAAAGGGATCCGCTCCTTTTATCTTAATGCACTTCTTGCTTGAAGCACTTAACTTGAAATCGGAACAATATAGATGCAGTTTCTGGAGTCCGATTATATAACTTGTTTCTCTGAGGTCACGTACGACGTATAAATTCGGCAGATGATCAACGGAGCACTCACGACGCGTCGGGCAGTAGACAATTATTTCACGGGCAGTAGACAATTATTTTTTGCTAGCTTACTGTCTTTCTCTCGGGAGCAGATTCCGCTTCATAGGCCAAAATTTCAGCACTTCAATGAAGCAGATAATTGAGTATGGAAGACAGTATCATGGATACGGTGCACTCACATTACATATAAGCTGACAGGAGTTGCATTCAAGTTTATTGCAGTGTTTTACTCCTTGGTTTTGCTCAAGATTTTACGCAACGGGGTACTTGATCACGACGCGTCGAGCAGTAGACAATTGTTTCACGGGCAGTAGACAATTATTTTCTAGCTTACTGTGGAGCAGATTTCGCTTCATATGCCAAAATTTCAGCACTTCAATGCAGCAGATATTTGAGTATGGAAGACTGTATCATGGATACGGTGCACCCACATTGTATATAAGCTGACTAGCTGGACTTACATTCTAGTTTCATGCAGTATATTACGCCTTGGTTTTACTCAAAATTTTACTTTGGAAGACGCACGATTAATTAAGATAAAGGATAGGGATCCGGAACGTAAAAGTACAACGAGACTACTACAGTATCAAAAACGTAGACGTGTTACCAACGGAGAGAGATGAAGCGCCTATGCGACACATTGACAAGATAGACTTGAAGCAGAAATTTTAACGAAGGGAATAAGAGCTGCTAATAAGCGTGAGCGGGAAAATGTGGAAAAGATAAGTTAGAGAAGAGAGCAAACATATCGATTATTGCGTGAATTTTTTCAAGCACGGGTCCACTAGTATCTCCATAACCATGGCATTATGCATAGGTACGACCTGAATTACGATGTAAGCAAGCAAGCAATCAACTGCAAGTGATCAACGGAACCGTTGCCGCAAATTTCCGTGAGTACGAGAAAGCAACGAAATGGCTGAATTCAAGGAGCTGAAACTGGCTGTCCAGTGCTTACAGACGGCTGAGCATCAAAATCGGCCCGGCAGTTTCTTACAAACAGTGTGGAAGAGCGCGAAGACGCGAATTCTCCTAACTTTGGCGTGATGCGTGCGTTGTTACCTCTCGAGACCCATCACTATAATTACCCTATTTTCGCCTATGCTTGGAAACGAACGAATTGATGGATCAATCCAAAAGCAGAATCAAGTTACAAATTTTACCTATAACTCCCCAGCTCTCGGTGACTTCATCAAATATAAAGCCAGAACCGAGTAGAATTTTACTTTTTTGCTCGAATGGCACAAACAGGTGAACCTTCCTCCTATTATATTTCCTCCGTGCATCATCTGCGACCTGGTTTATTTTTCACCTATCGTATTTAACAATGAAGCGTGACAGGATGGCCACAGTTTCCAACCTGGACTAATTTTCGCTTATCTGTTTTCTTCAAGCGTGACTGAAAACGGATAAACTAATAAACCGATAAACGCACATCGGTTTTGATTAGATTATAGATACACAGTTTATTGATTGATCCTTTGCTTAAATGATCTATCTCTTTGTCACAATGTTAAGGATTAAAATAAAAGAAAATTCAAACAAGATGAGGTAGCAGGAAATTCGGGACCCAGAATACTAAAGCATGCAACTATAGTTTCAGGAATATGCTCCAGCTACTCACTATATTTTCTAGAGACCGTTTAGCTTCAAACAGTAGCTGGGAGTTTATTTTGTAGTTGTTGTTTCGAGCGTGGTAGATGAAGGTCAATCTGGGCTGGAGTTTTCGTTCCCGGACTGTGCAATTTCCAGTTTGCTTATATTTTCCTAAGCTGAAGTTCTTCGTGGCAGTTGAAACTTTACGTTGAGCAGAAGCCAAAGCATTTTCTATTCTTATTGCCGCCAAGTTTTGATCCTGATACTTCTACACCCAGGATATAGAAGGAACTTAGTGTTTCCCGCGATTTCTCGTGATTTCTCTAAATTTGAGGCATTTCAATGCTGATATTCGCGCTTGTACTTGCAGGATGGAAACTTTACTCTCCTAAATTTTAATTCATGATTGCAAAACTGACGTTGACTTAATTGCTTGGTGGAAGATCGAGCCTACAGGTGGGAGGCATATTTTGCAGCAAATTAAACCCAAACCCGTGCCGCAAGCAAAAACTATTAAAAAGCTTCATTACAGAATCATTACCGTCATTTCGACGGCTGGATACTCTAATTAATGTTAAAATACATATGTGTGCTAGCTGAAGCTTCACTACATGTATATACAGTAGATAGTAAGCAGTGTTGGAAAAAACTGTAAGAGGGAGGGATATGCACATGTGCATATATAGTATATATATATATATATATATATATATATATATATATATATATAGGTAGTGTGACAATAAAACATAGAAATAGGGTAGTCAGCACAGAGGACTAGCGAATAAAAGAAGAGAATTGAAAGAAACAAAACGAAAAACAGGACAAAGCGTGGACGAAGTAAGAGCCAACATCAGCCCCCCCCCCCTTAAAAAAAAGCAAGAAAAAATAGCCTCGAAGGCTTTGGCGAGTTTAGTAATATGGTAGATACAGTCGACCTATACGGGTTCGCTGTCCATATATAGATGTAACTTTCAAAACATTGCATGGGCGAAAATCCAACTATGCATATAACTCGACTCTGGTAAGCCAATATATACAGGACCCATCCGCCTCGACAGGCAAAAACAAACAGTACAGTCGACCGAACATATGCATGATGCCAGTGATTTCCCAATTAAAATTTTTTAGGCAAATATGCCATACTATCCGCCGCCGCTCGATATACAGACAATAGGTATGGTGGAAGGATTCTGTGTACACATGCAGGTTGGAGAACCGAGGAAATGAACAAGTGAGAATCTAGAGTACCGTTAACACCTATTAAGAAGGAAGATCAAACTCGGCATCAGTTGAAATTACATCTCACTATATGGAAAGGGAGTCCTTTTGATTAGATTCTTCTATAATTAAAGGGTGATCTACTGACAGGAAGGGAAAATCTTTATCTACCAAATAACCCTACATTTATACGATGGCCTACGTACGGTCTACTGCCTGCTGTATAACGCGCATATAAAAATGTTACTACGGCTTAAGCAGGCACGTCAGTGATGACAGTGAATTCAAAATGAATTGCATATTGTTTAAAATCTCAACATGAGATAAGGTACTACATACATTATACATAGTTCAGTCTATAGTCCTTGGAAAACATTGAATACACAATAGCCGCCTCTCTGTATATACTTACCATGGACAAAACGGCCAGCTTAAAATGTTCAGTCTATCATATGTCTAATCAGTAATACGGAATTTCAATGATAATATGATACGGCACCCAGTGGAAACTCCACGATGAATGTACCGTTTTGTAACAACATGGTTGCTAGCAGTATAGCTTGCTGTATGGTTGATATACTCCTATAATCTACAAATGAAGAACCAAATGGACTGCCTCTACGGTAATAAATCTAATTTAGGTATACCAAACTGTTTCACATTAGTAATAACAAAAGTGATTGGTGGTTTATGTTTGTTTTTATTTAATTCACATCTGTACAATAAATTTACAGAAACGTGGTTAATGTAAGCTCTTTAGGAACAGTTTCAGGTAAATACACCTATCCGCGACACCAAAATGTACAGGCTTTTATGAATGCATATTGTGTGCTGGCATATATTTATATGTATATATGTATAGAGAACAAACATCACTATTACATCCCTCATTTATGTTTCCGAACAAATGCTATCAAATCGAGGCTTCCCGGCCATAGCTTATTAAGCTCAGGTTGACCCCGCAGATCTTTCGGTGAGCAGTCTCTTGCTGGACCAAGCCGCTTGGGGCTGCGCGTTTCCTCGCTTCTCTTCCACTCTTCGACTTTCTCCCCCCTCTGTATAGGCCCCCTCATGCAGGAACCTCCTCCCCAAGCTGGTAATGGTGGACCCTGACTATATGGCAACCAACAACAACAACAACAGGTTGACTTACATCATTTTCAAGGAAAAACCAAAGTAAATAATTCGCTGACAGACAGCGCTGCTTCACGTTTGCATTAGCCAAACTACTAAAGGCCGTTCCAGTATTCACGAATGCTCCGACCAACACGAGCTTTCTTTCATCGATCTGCTACAAAAACTGCAAACAATGGTTCATTTTCTTTAAATATCTTGGCCTTTGGCAACTACAAAACTGTTTGCCGCTCGATCTGATGCCTGGCGTGAAACTTTTCGAATGCGACCGCAACATTATGTATACATTTGTCCATTACGCATCAAGCAAATATTTTCTACAAAACTAATTCCGTGCATGAGTTGTTTCCATGGCATTTTCCTACTTAAAAACAATTCAATCATGGTACTATACTACTTCATCCATCTCTTCAAAGTTCAGTAAACAAATTCGCAAACGAGCAAACTTTGTTCTCAACCGTAAACTGATAGAGAGTTCTCTGTGTACAGTCACATACAAAATTTTAATTTTTCAGGGTGGCGTAGCTACATTGGAGCTGGTTTTTTGCAACACTTGTAGGATACTTTTTACAGATGCTGCCCAGCTCATTTGGACCGGATAGGTTCTGTTGGAAGGTTTGCCAAGCAGTTTACGCAGGCATGCACAACAAAAATTTGGCCAGACATAAGGAAAAGTAAATTTCAATGATAGTTGGAAAGAATAACATAAATGTTAGACTCAGCGCATATTTTGAAAACATATTTAGACACGGCAAACGGACGTTGCGGGAGCAATTTTAAGTATATAGAATAAAGCATAGTATTCCCTTAGGGAACTAAAACGGAGCAACAATTAAGTATAACGTCACGGTCAATATGTCGCTTCCCACCCACCACGAGAACACCGATGTCTCTGAGAGATTCTAACCCAACTAATACGTCACCCACGATCTTGTTTTGGAAATGAGAGTACACTATTCTCTACATATTAATAGGGCAACTACAACACTTAGCGGTAATAATTTACCCTCACGTACATTCGTTTCCAAAAATCGGACATGAGGAGGCAGAACATGAAATTTAGGTATACATATAGTGCTTATGAACATAATTTTCATTAGTAAAATTTCAATTCCTTAGATAAAGTGACATTCAATAGTGTTTTCGGTAAAACTAAGATGGGGCAGGAAAGCGAAAAGCAGGCTCGGGCAAATGACTTCCATTTTTCATACATAGTTATAGTCGGACTAAATGCCCGTTAGGTACCTAAAGGGTTGCAACGATTATGATGGTGAAATTCGCATAAAACGGGAATATATACACAATAATGCTATACAATCCTTGGGAATATCACATTATGTGGGGTGTGAGAGAGTGAGGTAATATAGAAAAAACAAATGCCAACTAATGTAGTGCGCGTCTGTTCGGCGAGTGAATTAATTAACAACACTCAAGCTTCATCAGAACATTCGCGGTAGGCTGCTTCTCGTCTCGAAGTACGTCCTGTAACGTCATTAGTTCTCGTGTCATGGTACCGCTGCGGAGTCAAGTTTTGACATACAGCACAACTCCACTAATAGAAAACACTCCAGAAAGGGAAACCTCAAAACTAACACAATGCAGAGAAACTTCGACTGCAGACAGCGCCATCTATTGTGGATTACAGCAATAGCCGACGCTTTATTGAGTGGCCCGCAGAAAAGGTGCGGTATTATTTAATTGGTAATATATTCAAATTGTACAGCTTCCCGATTTTCTATGGTGTTTGCGAAAGAAATGATTTTCCGAATCTATCGGAAGCAAACATGGTGTAAAACTTGCGGTCCCCGAAATTGACATCCTCCCGAAAATGGAGTCCTACTCTTGTACTGCATGGGTTAAGTTAAGTTGATCAACACCATGTAGATGTAACATTAGGAATAAAGTCCCTCGTACACAGAAACGGGTTACTTACCCATAAGTGACGCATAGGAATGTGCAAATGTATAGGGCATATGCATATCAACACGTAAATGCATCCCAACTGAAAATATTTAGAAGAGCGAGGACGGCGTGTGTTACGCACACAGATACACAGCGACGTATTCGAGACGCCTGCTCGATCACCAAGCTCGTTTTTTATATGCTGGCATCGATCAGGAACCTCCGGACAAAATGCACCCGAGCAGTGCGCGCTCCGCCGCGCTTGTTCCTGCAGTGTTGGGCAGTTCCTCCAGCGCCTTGACCACAGTAGTACTATACGGTGTTTCCTAGCTACTTCGTGGTTCAATTTTCGCGGATACACGACTTCGCAAAGTTTTTAATATTGATAAATGGAAAATATATCGCAGATTTTCGGAAGAATTAAAAAAAATCGAGACATATGAACACCCTATCTTAAGAGTTACAGTACTGTATAACGTATCTTATACCTTACCTACTGATTCCATACTGGTTAACAGTTGTCTTTGTTATTTACAGAGTCAAGGGTGGGTTGCCAGCAGTAAAGGGAGCGTTTAAAAAAAGGCCAAATACACGTAAAACGATTAAATAAATTCCGCCTCCGTACTTCGCGGAAATTCAATTATGGCAGCCGGTCTTGGAAATTCATTGCCGCAAAAAACAAGGTTCACTGTACTGCAACTCTGACCTAGAATGCGCATGGCGACCGAGCAGCTACTGCCGTAGCGCCTCGGATCCGCCGCATCACTTCTCGACTGCGTGCTCACCATGGGCCGCTCTTGCTGATCCCAAAATTATTAAATGGGACGAGATGTACAGTTACAATAACTAACTTATACTTCTGCGACACAGCATGCTTATATAGTACCCATATATGTCTACAACACCTAAAATAAAATAAAATCACAGTTAGCCCAAGAACTAAGTGTTACGAGAAAAGAAGTGGCTTAGGAGACCCGCATACCTCGGTCACTGCGAACTAAGTAAATCCCAAACAGCTGTCCACAATTTCCTTCGATCCGAAACTAAGAGAAAAAAAGTCGTGTCACACCATTCCTCTCCTCAAATAACAGGGCGTTACAGACACAAGTAAATCGCAAATATTAGTGGATTTTAGCCTGTTTTCTATTAGGTTAAGCAGCTTAGAAGCTGACGTATTTGACTTGAGCTTCTTGTACAAGATTAAACAGTTACACTAACACAGCCTGACTTCCTGCTTATCAAAACAGTAACTACCGACGGCCACTCCAGTGCACTCGACACGTACCTACGTACGTGGTACTGTTCCAGGTGACGATTGGTAAAAGTAAGAGGCACATATGAGAAATAATACACTATTAATTACGATCCACACCAGCAGTTGGTGGTACGAATGGTAGATAGAACAACGAGTAAGATTCGTGTTATGAAACGCCCGAATTCATTGCTTTGAAATAAGCTTTGGACAGAAGAAAGTAATAATTTGTATAAACTTTTTTTTAGTCCCGGGGAAAAACTAAAGCAGAATAAACTAGAGCACCCTGAGCGTGCATATCTCCACCAAGCAAGGCAGGGGTAACGAAAAATTCAAATCGGCTCTGAAACCATGATTTTCTTTGTATCAACACCAAAATCTGATCACTGGTGCCTTTTGACAACGCTAACAGTGTCAGTAATTTTCTTGGAGACCCGTTCATAACTTTTTGAGTTATGCTGCTAAAAAACATTTTAAAAATCATAAGTCAAACACACAAACCAAAATTTAATCAATTAAGTCTTTTAACATGACTAACAATTCCTAAAAACTTCATAAAGATCCATCCATAATTTTTGAGGTATAGCGTAAACAAATATTTTAACAAACATAAGTCAAACACACAAACGGACCATCGCCAAAATTTAATCAAATATGTTTTTTTAATATTACTAATAATTCCAGAATGTTTCATGGAGATCCATCGATGATTTTTTGAGCTATTGCGCTACCACAAAATCAAACACAACAATAAACAAACGAACGAATGAATAGATCATCACAAAAATTTGAACATTTACTCTCGGTAATGAACCCAACAACTCATTTAAATTTCATGAAAATTCGTCCATTACTTTTTAAGTTAGGGCACTAACAAAAAATAAACAAACAAACAAACAAACGGATGGACAGATCTTCACCAAACATTAATCATCTGTTGCTCCTGATATACCTAACAATCCCTGTAAGTTTTGTCAAAATCGGTCCATAACTTTTTGAGTTATCTTGATAACAGACAGAATAACAGACAGACAGACAAAGCCGACGAAAATATAACCTCTTTGGTGGAGGTAAAAATCTTTCAAATATACAATTTCACAGTATACCGCGTATCACAATCACAGCCGAAACGTCGCTCGCGTGGGCCATGTTACTGTTACGCATTATATAAGAAATTAGCACAACCTGTTGCGCAGTTCTTACTGCCTTATAGGGGGAAAATCATCGTTGCGGATTGAGAAGGATGACTTACCCCTCTACTGTATATGGTTAGGAGAATAGGGCAGGTTTTACCATAGGCTTCACAATTTTTAACGTAATTAACATTCTACGAACATACGCGACAATTTGAACGCCTATTATTCCTTAATATACTGTGTGTACTATAGTGATGGCATAATCAGACAATTTTTCGAATAGAATTATTCCAGTAAAGTCAATGTTTAAGATACATATTTCTAAGGTTTTCTAGCCAAATCTTATAACAAAACCACTTAAACTTGAGCATTTCACTAACGAATCTTACCCAAAGGAATTTGCATAACCTTTAAGGACAAGCGTATACTATAATTATGAGCTAAGTCAGTTTTAGCCTCCCTCGCTAGTAGAAAACTGTCCCAATAGAGGACACATATGTAGCTATATGTCGAGAGAAACGGAACGCATGCGATGTGTTCCAACACTGGCACAACATGCACGATGGAAGCAACAAATCGAGAAACAAGAGGAAGACTAAATCGGAGCATCATTTAACTTTGCATATATGAAAATGGAAGTAGCCACAGTGGGCGCAAAGTAGATGTTTCGAAGTCCCATATCCACATAGGAAATAGGGATGCAAAACCTACTCCAAAAGCAGAAAAATGTACATTAAACATCTACAATTATGTACCGAACGAGGCTGACTGCTACCCATGCTCTACTCTAGAAGTAGACGAGAGTAATTACATCATTCGACTTGCAGCAGGGCAGATATTTCGGGTGTCAACTGCCCTTAACTAATTCCAGAAACACCAAGGAGCGGCACTCATCCTATTTACCTACTGTATAACAGATCACGACCGGGCGACAGCGGCTTTCGTAATCTGTATCCACGAGTGGAACGAATTTAATCCAACAAACTCCAGGGGGAAAACGACGGGAAGTTGTTACCTGTGAAGTGGACAGCTAGCTATTACGGTGTGTAACAGGCCAGTAGACTTGAGAGCGTTAACTCATTGTTTATGCTTAACATTAGACTCAAAACGACCTCAAGGCGAGGGAAAAAAACCTTTGTGGAAAGGAAGAAACCCAAAACGTAGGACTACCTGCTTTTGACCGTTGACCAAGACCGAGTAACAAGTGATGCTGCTCTATTCAACACGAATGTCAGGAACCCAACGATTTATCATCGACTCAATCAACGAAACAAAGCCTAAAAGGTAATTATAATCATCATTAATTAGCAATACCCTTCAACTAGCCAATGATTAATATTGAAGTTATAGACTCTTTGGGAGGACACCGAGGAATGTTGCTCATTAAGAAGTACCAAGATGAACACCTCACCTAAGTAATGTACAGCAGGCGCCCGTACGGACCGTAATTAGTCGAACAAAAGCAATCGTACGTTCTTTACGAAGAGTTTTGTTGTTTGAATTTAATAAAACACTAGCACAATTTGCATCTGCATATAACTATACCTCAGCAATTTTATCGAACCTATAAGTCGATAAAAAGGCAGGAACCAGAGTCTTTCGTGAACTAGTTATTTTCAGGAGCCTCGACAGCTGTTGGATATACTATGACCTGTCGACAAAATCTAGAGCGAAACACAGATGGCAGAATACGGTACATAACGTTCATCGACCAATCGATGATGAATTTCAATCTACACGTAGAGTTCTTCCACTGTTGACAATGACCTAGAAAGTAAAAACCCCATAGCTCTCACAGAATTTATGGTCGGCTCTGAAACTCCAATTGCACAACAGCTTCTGGGGCGGCCATGGACAGAACAGTTACTGCTAAGAAGGCTTTGCAAGGCACTCTTATAAAAGGTGGGCAAGTGACTATATTATATAATATAAAAGGTCCTGAACCATCCTCGAAAGAAACTAACTTCGGTTCCATTTGGAGAAGCCAAGAGCATTGCATGAAATGCGAGATACTTCACAGGAGCTTACATAGGTACACGAAAAATCACTAATTCTATGAAATTCAGTTTCAATTTTTTGTTTCTTGTTTCATATTAAACTTGCTTTACAAATATGAGGACGACAAGATACGCAGATTTTCCTAATGTGATATTCCAACACCGACACACGGTTACTCTTGAAGGGACATACCTACATGTAGGGCCTATAACCCAATCAGTAACGTCATAAATTTATGAGGCACAGCACATTGTCGAGTAATCCTTTGATCCTAAAACGTTTTCTCCTCTACTAGCTTGCTATTCGTTGTCCAGCTTTTACTGATAGTGTGACACCTAGCGGTAGGCAATGTCATAAGATATGGGCTTCTAAAGCAGCACCTGTATTTCTCTCAAAGACTTTGGTAGCAGGAAAGATCAATGTAACAAATATCCAATCAATGCTCAATCCATTTAGAGTACATTTAGGCTGGCGTACTGTCTTTAAAATTAATAGATGTGCACATTGCTGAAGCAGTATCGATAAAGACACACAAAATCCACATAACGTAATCTCGAAATAACGAGTGATATTGAAAAAAGTTTCTTTTAATTATAAGAAAATAAATTTGATCAGACTGGTAGGTACATAACTTAATTTGGCTCACTACACCTTTCATTTGCAACAACTCAATCATAGAGAGAGGCCGAAGTATTTAATGTGTACTAAGTAAATTTGAATGCATACTAATTCAATTTTTGAAAAATAAAATTAAAATTAAAACTTTAGCAAGTAGCAACCAATCAAGTGTAAAACGCAAAAGTTACCCGAAATGCGGGCGCTGGAAGCTGTTTCTAATCGCTAGTACTTTTTGAGTGGCAATTGCGATATTATTGAATGGCAGGCAACTGATGTAACCAGAGTATAAGAACATCAATGGGTGAGCGAGGCAAGAATTAGCAGAATTGGTGGACAAGGGCTGAGGGTGCACGAGTGGCGGCTGTGACGTCATTAAAGTCATGTGACTCTTCAGTGCGCATATATAAGACCTGTACTCTATTTCTTTAATACCGTCATAATAGGTGTTCTGAATATTTTTGTACGCATCACAATTTTACGACGTAGCTTTATTCCGTCTGTTTAGAATTTTTACCGAAACAGGAATTTTATATAAATATATTGGAGCGATCTATGATACAATCCGACGCGTAGATTCTACAAAACTCTGATATTGGTTAATTATTGACAACTGAATTAACGCTTTCTTTCGTGAATTAATTTGCTTCTCTGGTAGGAATAACACTCTAAGAAGTGTTAAATATTTGAAACGGCATGAAGGAAGGGGTTAATTAATGGGTACCCTAGTCTTGATTATTACAACTTGTTCTGAATATCTTTCCATTTAATCACTTTGTTCAGACAATTAAGGAACATTTCAACTCACTTGCAAAGCTCTCTTCCGAAGACAATGCAAAAAGAGAGACGGCATATTGCACCTCTTTAAAGCTTAGATAAACGAAAAAACAGACACGCTATGCAGCCGAAATTTAGTTATGAATGACACGATCTTTCATGTGATTAGAACACATTAATGTACGAGCCTGAATTGCAGTTATATAGAAGTGTCGCGGAGGCCATAGCCCGAGGTAGCGGTCGAGTACTTAAATTTTCGTAGTAGGGGAATTACCCAATTGCCGAACTAACTCTATTTCCGAACAAACACTTATTATTTGATGGGATTATTACTTTCACCTAGCAAATAATGAGGTTTGTTCTGAAATAGAGTTAGTTCGGCAATTGGGGAATTCCCATAAACGGAAACCTAAAATTCGGTGTCTGTTCTCGTCTTTCGACGGCCTGTTACTAAACGACTTGGTACATTCGCAACTAGACAGTATCGTCTAATATGAACTTTCTAAACACGCTGAAATATGCGGCAGAGGCTGACTCCAAGATCTCAAAACGCTAACACTCACTACGTTACTGTTGTGGCGGTAAACATTTTTCAAGTATTTTCTCTCCAAGTCCCATTGGTTAATTTTATTAAAATTAAAGATTACGTTTACATAAATGCTGCAACATCTTCAAAGTTATAATAAACTCGTGGCCTGGGTTTGAGTTATAGTTGGTTGGCACTAGTGACGTCATTAATTGATACCGGATGCTATAATTTTTCTAAAACACACAAATTATTTTCTCTCGTGCTTCTAGTTGTTGTTGTCGTCAATTAAACCATGAGTGTAACACACGTTAATTAAATACTATGGAATTGTGCACATAGCCACCATATTCAAAAAATATATCGATTTTCCAGCTCGGTAGACGGTATAGCTTATGAAAATCTTGCAAATTTATATCTAATTAAAGAGCCAGCTGCACCTAGTTCACAAATCAGTTCCAAATCTTGCGAATAGATTTTCAGCTGTCTAGCAACTCAGCTGTTAAATGCTTAAACTAGAAATTTTTAGCTGAGTAGCAATAGTGTAGTTTCTAAATTTTGACAAAATGATATTAGAACTCTGTAGAAGAAGGAGCTTTTGGGAACTTAGTAAAAAAAACTGTAACGATATCCTCAATGGCGCTTAACTGATTAAAAGTCGGAGCTTATGCATTCGTGGACATGTGCAGGAAATCCTTGGGAGAAATTACACAAGGCATGGCACTTTCGTAGTTTCAGTTCTTTAATTTTTTTTAAGCCGCCCGTAATACAGCCAATAGACCTAATTTTGGTGTCAATTATATTTCTTCCACCGTTTTTGGGGGCTTAACTTTTTCATCACGGAGTGAACGCATAACTTACGGTAAAAAACAGCACGGTGACTATCCTTCCAGTTTCCGTTATTCCATAAAAACTATTTCAATTCATGTCCTATTGACCTCACTATAGCTCCATACAGTTACTTGGCGTCCAGGTCGGGACCCACAGATGTTTGGTATAGAGCAAATCTCAAGAGCCCACCTGTGAAATGAAGTAAACGGCTACAGATAATTAATCAAGAAGTCTTAGATGAACGTAAGTTAAACTTCCAAGCTAAAAACAAGTAATGATTAATGGTGGAGAGGATGGAATGAGAGTAAGACGAGGCAGTGCATAACAATGAAACAAAGGATAATCTTCCGAAAAACAACGCAAACAACCACCGGGCACACCTTAGTCCGTCGGCCCATGACCGCATGCATTTATGTTATGTATAATGTACGGTTAACACTACAGGTAAGGCGAGTGGAAAAACACTTAAGACCGGCGCCGTGGTAAATTACAAATGTCTATAATGTTAGTACAGTATGTTAGTAGGTCCACAGATACTAAACGCCGGTAAATTTACGGACAAGGCGAATAGAGAAGAACAGCTGTAAAATTAAAAACACCCCATGCTAACAATTTTCACATACTTTATAACGCATGTGCTCTAAATGATCATTGTAGCATAGGTATACCTATATCAGAGCATCAAGTGTTCCTTTATCCACAGAACATACCATTAGAAATAGAATAGAAAACCTCAACCTTGAACCCATAAATGCCTAACAAAAAGCAGCATTTTTACTTGTTACTATATATATATGTGTACAGAGAATATCCTAACGGAAGATCACTAGTGACAAAAACGAAAACTGGTCACTCAAAAACGCCTCTTAATACTAGTATTTTATACATTATACTCCTAAATACTTGTCTTTTAATATGATATCGCCATATAAATATAATACTGTTACAAAGCAGTATCGCTAAAAGAGTGGGAAAAAGACTTAACGGGCTACACAAAGACTTCGTAACTACTACAATTTTCAGCATCTATAATGTGCACAAAACTATCATCGGTATCATAAAAATTCCAAATGCGAGAAATTTTAAATGCTCTAATGTGGAAGAAAAAATTTCGGTGACACGAAAAAGCCCTCGTAAAATAATAAAATTGTCATACAGTAGTAGACGCATAAAAAATAATACCAGTAACAAGGATTGTCCGCAAAATAGTAAAATTTTTCAATCTATTTTATAATCTATTTTTTTGAGAAGAAAAATTCAACCCTAGTAACATAAACAAAAAATACATAATACACACAAATAAAAGATATTTTTATGCTATCATACATACAAAAACAAATACCTTTTTAGTGTATGTACGCGAATCGTAAAATTTAACCTGTAATCGAAACAATATGATAAACACCAACGTGTGTTTGTACATCTATATACTTTTATCTTTCGTGCCACGCTCTAAAAAAACAGATAGCGAAAAATATGACAGGTTGGAGATTGCGGCAATATTATCGCATCTAGCTTATGGAACCGATAGGAGGAACTTAGACCATGTTGCAGATAAGGGGCACCGTAAGAAATCCTCAAAATTGATTCCATTTCTTGCTCTGCCAACGTTGAAATCTAATCAATGAAGATATCTGTAGCTTCTCGTATAGCACTTTTACTTTGTTCCCTTCATAAAAATAGTAACTGCTGAGAGTTCACGATGTACACATTGAGTAGATGTTCAGAGCATTAATTGGTAAAATATTGTGCAGGGTATATGCAGTAGAACTACGGCGTCGAGCCAAGGACACGAATTTTGTAGCAGCAGTTATATACGTAACCTATTTTCTTCCTTTGACGAAACAGCTGTTCGTTTGAACGAAAGAGTAGAATGAGTTGTATTTCGTATACAGGATACATACGAGGCTGAAATTTACATTGATGCTCGACCGCTTACTAATCAAAATTCATGTTTTTTGCATTTCACCTACGACCCGGAACTGAACTGAAACCGAGATCACTAACCGCTTATGATAATTTGGGTTGGCAATGGTAGCGCATTCTTCGTAAACAAATTAGCAACGAGAGTATATTCAAATAAAAAAAATGAGTACAGTATACTGTACCGTTATGCGCAGACTTGATATACCGCCGTATTTAAATTTGTCCGCCGTATTCATCGAGCATTCAGTACGGGCGTACGTATATTTCATAGATATTATTATTATAATATATCATAGGTGCTTCTTACTCACACACCGTATACTTCATAGCGTGAACTTCGAGCGCTGATGAGACGTACCGCTTACGTAATTCACACTTCTGTATCGTAGAAGTACCTTGTATTTCGTACTTGTAAGAACTGTATATTGCACGCCTCGTGCTATGTGTTGATATGCAGCATATCGTGTTGCGGCATATATCATGTATTGGGTCGGCCGAAAAATTTGTTTAGTTTTAACGTCGAAGCTGAAGCGCATAAAATTGAAATGAATTGCACCGTAATCTCGCTGCCATCTTGAGCTGATGTGTCAAGTATTTGACGATTGCTTATGATAAACAAGCTTAAAGTTCGCTATTTATTTGTCTTTACAATTTGTGGTCGAACAAACATTGAATAAACTTTTCAGCTAACCTAATACTTCGTACTCATAAACCGTACGTATAATACGCACTCATATGTAGCTCATATTCATGAACCATGCACGTAGTTCATACTTATGTGCCGTGCACTTCGTCCTCATCTGTCTTGTATTATTCCCAAGTGATGCCAAGTGAAGTTGCTTTTCACGTGTCATATACTTTGTACTCCTGTACCTTGTACTACTTTGCACTAATGCACCGTAAACTCTGTACTTATATACCGAGAACTTCGTACTTACGTACATCGTAGTTATGATGTGTGTACTCCGTACTCATAGGAACGAAGTCAAGTACACAGTACATAAGTATGAAGTACATCGCGTATAAGTGCCTTCTGCTCCGTATACGCAAGTACCGTGTATACTGTTTACTATGCCCCAAATAATGCAAAGTGATGTAACTGGACCGGATACACCTGTATCGTGTATCTTGTACTAGGGTACATAAATTCAAGTCTCTCTCGGTTTTTTGGAAAAAAAGAAGCCACAGGTAGAATGTAGAAAAAACGGAAACACTAGGACACTGTGAGAGCGCATACTTCGATGCGCCGGGCAATGTAAACGGAAAATTCAACTGGTTCTGAAATTAGAATTTGGGCTTTATCATTAGCAATAATTGGTCATTTGTGCTTTTTGACAGTAATAACAACTTTTGCAATTTGCCTGAAGATACGTCCGATACTTTTTAGTTATTATCTGACAAACATAAGTCAAACACACAAACGGAGAAACCGATCATCACCTATATTTGTTTATCGGTGCCTTTAACATTTTAAACAGTTTCTGTAAATTTCATGAAGATCCATTGATAACTTTATGTGTGATACGTCAGACAAAAACATTAGCCAAACACACAACAGAGAAGCTGGTCAAAAGAAAAATTTTGTCATTTGCTCATAGTATAACCCCAACAATTCCTGCAAATTTCGTAAAGATCGGTCAATAACGTTTGAGCTATGCCAGCCCCCCATCCAAAAAAAAAAAAGAGGCAGACAAACAATTAAACGGTTGGAGGGATCTTCACCAAAAATTAATCATCTGTTCCTCCCATAACATACCTATCAATCTCTATAAATTTTGTAAAGATCCGTCCATAACTTTTTGAATTCTCTTTGACACAGACACAAAAAGAGACAAGCTCAAGAAAACATAACTTCCATGGCGGAGGTAAGTATCGTGAAGAACATCGTGCGTGGCAGCAGAGTAGTTGTTAACAGTGCATACGCTCGCTAGCGCAGCGATTCTAAGCCGCAGCGCGCCGAAGAATGAATAAGTGCGCATGGCAGCAGCAACTAAAAGCAGAAAAGGAAGAAAAGAACAATTAGTAACAAAATCTTTGTTTAGTTAAGCTACGAAATCCCTCTGGAAGCGCGACCCCGTAAAAATATCGGGGGTAAGTATACGAGCAAAAAACAATATAACCAACCAGCAGGTGTTCAGTCGGCATAAAAATGAGAAGCAACCAGAACATACTGGTAATCCATATTTTGAACTGAAAACTGAGTCAGAAAAAAAAATTGGAAACAGAGGCCACGAGTTGGAAACAGAATAAATCACGAGAACGATATGCATATCACAGTGTTCAAGTGGATAGCTTTGTTTCTTTGCAGCTGTGCTGGACACACACCATGGTTCTATAGATCAGCGATTCCAGAGTCTTCCAGGCTGGAGCTTTATCCCTTGGCGGCCAGGTAAGTTTCTATGTGAGGTGTAATCAAAAGAAGCCCTATCTTGAATGCTTTGTGCGCCAAGTAATGAAGCTAGGAAAACCTGGTTTGGTGCGCCTATGCAGGCAGTGATAATACTAGCTAGAGCACTCTGAGAGCGCATACCTCCGTCAATCAGGGCAACGGTGACGAAAAATTTAAGTTATTTAAGTTGGTTCTGAAACTATGATTTCTTCTGTATCAACGCCAAAACTTAATCATTCGTGCCTTTGGACAGTAATAACAGCTTCTGTAATTTTCTTGGAGATCTGTTCATAACTTTTCGAGTTATGCTAACAAACATTCTGACGAATATTAGTCAAACACACGAACAGACCAACCGATAATCACCAAAATTCCAAAATTTGATCATTCATATTTTTCAACATTAGTAACAATTTCCGTAACTTTTTGAGTTATTTTGCTAACTAACATAAATTCAAACACAGTGACAAACGAACGAATCAACACATCATTACAAAACTTTGGTCATATTTACTCGTCGTGATAAACTTAACAACTAATTTAAATTTCATAAAACTCCGTCCATAACTATTCGAGTTAAGGTACTAAGAAACAAATAGGTAGACAAACAAACAAACAAACGCTTGATCAGATCTTCACCAAAAGTAAATCATCTGTTACTCTTAACACGCCTAGCAATCCGTGTAAATTATGTGAATATCCCTCCATAACTTTTTGAGTTATCTTCGTGACAGACAGATAGACAAACTCGGTGAAAACATAAGTAACCATCTTTGCGGAGGTAATAAAGCTATGTATGCCTGCAGTTTGGTGCACAAATGCAGGTAATAATGATAATGAAGCTAAGGAAACCTAGCTTGGTCGCATATACAGGTAATAAAAACGGTGCCCAGTCAGAAATAATGATTGTGATTATTATTGTTGTTGAGTTACTTCCAAGAGGGCGGAGTTTGCACACCACCCTCTCTGACCGCATGGAGGAAATACTGATGGTGTTTGATCCTGCAGGCAAGTATTGTAGGCCCTGGTCCACGTTACCAGCTAAGTGAGGCCGCGCCACAATTGGACCATAGTCCTGAAGGGATCAAAAAGAGGAGGGTTTGAGTGAAGTGCAGTAGGCCACGCCGTACCTATGCGACAGGACGCGCTCCTGGACACGCCCGCGCCCCTCCTCCCACGCTCCTCAGCAGCCCACCAAGTAGGGCACAAGCTACAGCTCCGACCCGACGTTGCCGGGTGCGCGGAACAGCAAGGCACGCCCCGCCCCAAATGCCACTGAAGACAGAAAGAAAGCAAGCGCGGACGCGCCCCACATAGTGGTGTATGAGTGGTGTATGATTATGGATGATAAAACAATATGGTAGATATGTCGATCATAACATAACGTTGAATTTAGTAGCCCCTATATATAGGTCGATATTGGAGGAGGCAATATTAGTTGTTTACGGTTTGTCAGGAAACGAAAGTCGATGGTAGTTCATGGATGTTTGAAGACTGTAGATGGTAGTACATGGATGTTTGAAGAGCATATGCTCGAGCAAAACTATGGTAGGTTATCAACGGATTTCCCTACTTACCATCATGAGGGAATTCCTCCCATTATTTCGGAAAGAATATATATAGATTGCTATGGATTATAATAATATGGATAGAATTCCCAACATAATCGACTAAAATAATATTGTATGACTTTAAGTTTGAATGCGAAACATCTAAAAATTCATATTATAGTGCAAAAATTGTGCACATTTTCAGTTTTTTCTTTCCTGTCGAAATACAAAAAATGCAGGGTATGTATGGACGCTAACAGCCTTGACGTTATTTTCCCTGTTTCTCATTTTTTTACGCTTAACCACATGAGCGTAGTTACCCATTATCTTTATTTGTTTGCTGTATCCCTTGTTAAATAGTATTGCAATCTTTGATCAAATAGTGCCACCTATTTTTATGTTTTCAGTTTACATCTGCAATGTTTTATCAAGAAATTATTCCCATTAGCTTTATGTAAAAGGATGTCAAGTTTCATGCTATCATGCTATATTTAGCCTGACGTACCCTGACAACGGGTAAGGCCAAAATTCATCAATCGGATTTTGACTTCCTCTAAACTGTGTGTAGTATAGCTCTATACCGGCTTAGAGTTAAAGGAGTTACATATAAACATGCGTTAACTGCACAGACTGGTTCAAATCCTGCTCCAGCATAGTTCTGAAGCTTGGATCTTTTGAACATTCTGAGTTGCAGGCCTAACACGCACGTATGAATTAATTAAACTTTTTTTTCTATAAGAAACTAATCAACAACAAACAAAGCAGGTAGGTGAACAGTTGAAAAAGTTTATCTTGGTAGAATATAGTTGTATCATTCGCTGAACACAGTCGATTTTGGTCGTGAATGGCGTATCTTACGGTTCACTATGGTAAAACCTTAATGGTTGTAATTGGGTATGTATGGTTGGGAATTACAGTTGGAAATATGGGCGAAGGTTGTGACATATCTCTATCATAATGCACCCCATAAAGGTTGAATATGGAGGATACTTCGATAATAAACAACCAAAGATCTCGACCGTAATCACAGTTGTTCTACTATAATCACAACCATTATTTCCGACTGGGTGATGAAGCTAGAGAAATCTGATTTTCCACACGTTAGCAGGCATCCTAAAGCTAATGAGGATAGCGAAGCCTGGTTTGAGCTGAAGTTCCGTACAGGTTAAGACAGTCATGCTTAGCTTACCTTGGTTTCGCCGAGCCCATCGACACCGAATTTAGTCCGCTGGACTTCCAGCTGGACACCGGGATTAGGTTTGTCCTTGACCGAAACGATAAAATGCTTCGGTAATGAATGCGTCAGCCAAGGAGAAGGCGGATTGCTTAACAATTTTGTGCAATACGTGTACGCAAGGACAACAGTACAAGGCGGGAGTTACGGTGCTTGACTCCAGGACAGCCGACGAATTCGATTATTTACTCAACACTGCCGAAACATCACTATCACTTTTTCAAGATGGAGTTTTTGACCGTCCAGGCTTAAGGGGACCAACCCAGCGAAAATGGTCAAAATTTTCCATTTTTGGTTTTATAGTGTAATTTGTACCTTGGGGGGAGACGGACCTCTGATAAAAAAATTAGAGTCCTGGGCGCACTGGAAACCCCCCAAAATGGGGTCAAAGTACCCCTTTGGGGGAAAATATTGAATGTTGACCGAATACACTGAAACTTGGTAGTTATATGTAAAATGAAAAAATAAAAACATTTCATTCCATGAAGTTTTCCCATTTTCTTTGTCGTTTTCTATTTATATTCATATTTTCAGCGTGGACTCAGATACAGTATGTATATTGAAATAAATATTGAATGTTGACCATTTACGCTGAAACTTGGTAGTTATATGTAAAATGAAAAAAATAAAGACATTTAATTCCATGAAGTTTTTCCGTTTTCTTTGTCGTTTTCTATCTATTCACATTTTCAGCGTAGACTCACATATTTTGATATAAATAAAATTATAATAGCTGCCCATTGAAAAGAGAATTTCATAGAAAACGGGGAATTTAGGACTTTTCTTGGAATTTTTTACTTTATTTTCACAATACATATCACACGTCATAATTAGATGAATTTTGGTAAAAAAAAACATGCATAACTTTCTATATATATACAGATTTTATAGTTTTTTGACTCCAGTGAAAAGTTACGTTTTTTAGCACTTACATCATGTTTTATTCTACATTTTTCATGCTAGGAAAAAAAACGAAACCTGTTTTGGAAAGCTAAGTACTAGGGCTATCTTCTCTCGTCTTTTTTTTCAAATTTCGTTTATTTTCGGAGCAACGAGGGGAGAAAGAGGGAAAAATGGCGTGAAACGTGTTTTTCATGAGAAGCCAAATTTCTTCTGTTCTGACCAAATCTGTAGAAAAACCAGAAGGAAATTGGCAAAAAGCCGACGAGAGATTGTAGCCATAGTCTTTGGCTTTCCAAAATAGTTTTTTTTTTCTAGCATGAAAACTAGAAAAAACATACTATTGAAAAACATTACTTTTTCATAGTTTACCCGGAATATCGCAAAAAGAAAGAAAACTACAAAGAAAACTGAAAAAATGTCATGAACAAAATCCAATTCTTTTTCAATTTTACATATTTTCTGCAAATTTGGCAAGAATTGGACCACAAATAAAAAAGTTTGCAAAAAACTGGGCTGGTCCCCTTAATCGAATTTATTGCAACACCCGCAATACCAACCAAATTGGCAAACCCAACTGTCCCCGCTGAAGTTAGTGACAAGTCAAGTCCACTGGACTTAGCCTAGCTCGCTGAGCTAATTGACACTGCCTCGACCCATGACATGCAACAGCAGCATTATGTATGCTTTGCCTTCCATTAGATTTAATGGTGAAACAATCCGCTTTTACATAGGCTATATACACACCCGCATACGCTAATGGCCAGATTTTTAGGCCAAGCATCCAAGTGCGGTATATGTCTTACCGAAATCAGTGAGTCAAGCAATTATTGACGAAACCCATTGTCGGCTTGGTGACAAAGTCAAGGTAAGCTTTACATTTTATTTGTTTACCTTTAACCCTACGGTGCCATTTGGGACCGTTACGAATGGTAACACGACTGCAAAAACATGCTTCATTAACACGATAAAAAGTTCAAAAATGGCACCCAACATGCGCTGTCACCCACATTCACTACCCTAGTTGTGGCTAGAGAAACAAATAATTTAGGTAGCCCTACATTAAATATTTCTACTTATTACCTCCGCCAAGGAGGTTATGTTTTTGTCAGGTCTGTTTGTTTGTCTGTCACCAAGATAACTCAAAAAGTTATGGAAAGATTTTTACGAAATTTACAGGGATTGTTAGGTATCTTAGGACAGAGAGATGATTCACTTTTGGTGAAGATCCGTCCATTCATTTGTTTGTCTGCCTCATTTTTCTCGAAACCATAACTCAAAAAGTTATGGATGGATTTTTATGAAATTCACATGAGTTGTTAGGTATATCACAAAGAGTAAATGACCAAACTTTTATTTTATGTTTGTTAGCGCAATAACTCAAAAACTTTTGGGTGAATCTTTATGAAACTTACAGGAATTGCTAGTAATGTTAAAAGACATAAATGACTAAATTTGGTGCAGATCGGTTGGTTCGTTTGTATGTTTGACTTATGTTTGTCTTATTGTTTGTTGCGCAATAACTTAAAAAGTTTTGAACCGATCTTTATTATTATTATTATTATTAAATCACACCAGGCTGGCGACGTAGGAACGGAGAAACTCCATGAGGTTAACAAACCCCCACGCAACCAACCCAGCGGGTGGAGAAAACAGAAGAATGAAGAAGAAGA
>LQNS02277097.1:37219514-37234658 GCA_001587735.2 Parhyale hawaiensis | reverse complement strand
AACACAACAAAGGCTTTGACACCAAAGAAAAGTCACACACAACTGGTACCGGCAGATGTTCCTCGGAAACAAACTAATAAGAGCCATTTTGAATAGGGCAGATGGTCCAAGTGAATAGAGATAGCTCTCTATTTGCGTATTATAGCCTCTACTGATGTATAATGAAGTATAGCAACGGGAGGTGACAAATACTGAAGTGGGGAGCAAGTCAGCTGGATTAACGATAGTATGTTCTCATTTATGTAGAAAGTGTGTACAATATTTGTTGGGATAGAATTAGTTACGGTACCTCATACATACTCCGCTCCGTGTGACCCATAAATTATCTGTGGATTTAACAAATTAAGAGTAAGCATATATGACTTCTACACACTACAGAAGAAATCCTTCCTTACCAAATATAAGCTAATACGAACCATTTCGAAATATAACACATTAAAACTTTAAGGAAATTAGCCAGCGACGAGAACATTATTCCTGTGGACGAACGTTCGCTGACAAATTTTAAAATAAAGCTTACAATAAGGTTGGAGCACAGTTGCTACAGCTGTTGTCCATCCTATGGAATTTGTTGCCGGCATCGGCTTTCGGTCGTATTGGCCTGCAGGCATTCAAGTCAGCTGTTAATTGTTTTTTTTTTGCTGGATTTTCTTTAGCAGCGTTTTGGGCTTCCCGGTGTTACAAGGTGCTTCACATGGGTTGTATTACCTGTCCGTGGGAGCTCAAGTGGGAAGCTTAATAATAATAATAATAATAATAATAATAATAATAACAACAACAAAGATGACTTCAACTATTTTCCGCCGGGCGTTACAACAAATAGTTCTAGGAATTTTTATTATCATGAGTAGGTAAAGTCTCCGTTTTCACTACAAAAGAGATCTCACAGAAGAAGAAATTTAAAAAGAGACATAAAGTATGTTGTTAAAACGTGAAATCCAAGAACGATGGTGTTCCCTCACATGATCAACGCGCATGGGAACAGCAACTCGAGATAGAAGAACATAATAAAGCATTTTTGAATTAAACTGGATGTTGCGTTTGTGAATTAAACTGGATGTTGCGGCATTCGTCGCGAGAAGGAGAATGAGAAAACGCGCTTGTAGATTTTTGCAATTCTTCTGTAGGCTTTCTTTTATATACTATTATATACATAATAGTAAGAAAGGAGCCTACAGAAGAATCGCAAAAATCTACAAGAGTGTCTTCTCATTCTCCTTCGTCTCGCGACGAATGCCGCGGCAGTGAGTTAGGTGCCGGAGCAAGCGTAGAGGGAGTTGCTTCAGCAGTAATAGAATTTGCCACTAGCCAGGGCCTTTATATATCCTAAACCTGCCGGTTAGATCTCCTAGATAAGCAGTTGTGTAATAACCAAAACAAACACGCTCGAGTACCGGCGTTTGAAACGTCTCGTATTGGAGGCTTCAAAGAAATAATTAATCGGCCTGATAGAGATTTATCGCGAACGAACTGAGATAACACCCTCTACCTACGTTGATGATATGGGGAGCCGAGTATTTGTTTCGCGCATTGGAAGATCTGCACATGGAAATTCCACGCTTTTTTTCCCGAAACCGTAATGTCAAACCAAGCGATTGTAGATCTTTCACTAAGAACTGAGCAAAGCTGAAGTCGAAATAGTTCTGCCAGCTGAATCCACGTGTTTAATTCGTGAATATTATGAATTCGTGCTGGCCACGACACTCCGGGGGCCGAAAAGAGAAGGAAAAGGAAAGTAGAACGCGCGGGTACATCGTAGATGCTAAGGATGAGTCGTTACATAGAGCGCGCTAAGACGGACATTTGCTCTAACGTGTTAACATGAAATCAGCGAATTGGCTACATTCTATAGGGCAGGACAATCCAACCGTGAGTTACAATGGTTGCTAGCCTAACAGTGACATTTTACCACTAATGCTGGAGCTCTTTTCAGCGAGCTTGGTGGTGTGTTGCAGCACAGGCGCTGGTAAGCGCTGTGTAGCTGCGAGATGACACCTGATGTATCGCTGACGTAGCCGAGCGTTTCCCTTGGACCCCTCATGCGCCCGTCTTGAAGTCGATGCGCTAGATGACGGCTGAGTAGAAGAGGTGACCGTTGCTGAGACACGACCGGGGTCCCACACGTGGCGGGAGTTCTCGTCCGACAAGTTGGCCGAGTTGCCTTCTTCGTATTTGCTGGGAGACTTGCAGTCAAAGCGAGGGCCCTTTGAGGGTTCACGGCTGAGTCGCAAAGGTATGGTAGCCGAGATGCAAAAGTGAGGCCACTTGCTAGCTTGCAGTAGAGAGGGAGGACAGTTTCTAGCCTGTGGTTGAGAGGTATGCCATTTGTTGGCCTTCAGTGGAGAGGGAGGCCATTTGCTTGCCTGCAGTTGAAAGGGAGGCCATTTGCTAGCCTTCGGTGGAGAGGGAGGCCATTTGCTAGCCTTCGGTGGAGAGGGAGGCCATTTGCTAGCCTTCAGTGGAGAGGGAGGCCATTTGCTAGCCTTCAGTGGAGAGGGAGGCCATTTGTTTGCCTACAGTTTAAAGGGAGGCCATTTGCTAGCCTTCAGTGGAGAGGGAGGCCATTTGCTAGCCTTCAGTGGAGAGGGAGGCCATTTGCTTGCCTGCAGTTGAAAGGGAGGCCATTTGCTAGCCTTAGGTGGAGAGGGAGGCCATTTTCTAGCCTTCGGTGGAGAAGGAGGCCATTTGCTAGCCTTCAGTGGAGAGGGAGGCCATTTGCTAGCCTTCAGTGGAGAGGGAGGCCATTTGCTAGCCTTCGGTGGAGAGGGAGGCCATTTGCTGGCCTGCAGTTGAAAGGGAGGACATGCGCTAGCCTGGCGTTGATGGAGAGGCCATTTTCTAGCCTTCAGTCGAGAGAGAGGCCATCTGCTGGCCTTCAGTAGAGAGGCAATCATTTTGCCAGCCTGCCGTTGAGAAGGAGGCCACCAAGGCTTAGGCCGCCATGGAGGACGCGACCGAGGCGTTGACTGCTGCGGAGGACGCAACTGGGGAACTAGACACGGCTGAACTTTTTGACGCTTTGGAGCATGAGGCCAAGTTGTGGGCTGTTTTGCAGCGTACGGTCCAGGTTTTGACCGCCGTGGAGCATGCAGTCGAAGTTTTGAGTGCTGCGGAGGACGCACTCGAGGTTTTGGCCGTCGTGGAGGACGCGACCGAGACTTTAGTCGCGTTGGAGGGCGTGGGCGAGCCATTAAGCGCTGCGGAGGACGCAACCAGAGTTTTCATCTTAATGTGGGACGCAACCGTGATGTTGGCAGCTTTAGACCACGCAGCGGCTGTGATGGTCGACCTGCCAATTGCTGATGCTGCCAACACGTGGAGGTCGCGCTGGAGCACACAGCCATCGTGGCGGCACCTGAGAATTCGCAGATGATGCCTTTTCATCTGACAGCTGGGAGTCGAAACAAGCGTTACCTGACCGCTTAATGCTCATATCGACTGCGGTGGCTGGCCTGTGGCTTAGAGCGGTAACGAGTATCGCCGTAGTCTGACTGGTACTGCACTGTATGTGTGTAGATGCAGACGATTGGGTGTCTGAGATCGGCGAGATGTGCGACCTGCAGATTTCGCTACTCCGACATTTGAAGTCGCCGGAAACGAGAATAGATTCTGGAGCTTGAGTGGCGCTGTCCTGCGGTGTCTCACTCACTGCAGTGACGGAACTCCACTGGACTCCGTTGTCGTGGGTTTCAGTTGGAGGAGAATGGTCCGACGTGTTCGAAGTAACAGGTGTGAGCTGAGAATCTGCAGGCACGAGTTGCGTTTCGAAAAGAGCGCCTGCAGAATCCGAGGGTGTTGAGGTTTCCCTCTCGTTTGCAGCCTCGGCTTGTGAAGGGTCTGTACTGTATCTTCTCTATGGAGTATTGTATCGTATTCAGGCAATTGCTTTTTGAATAGGGAATAATGAACAACGTAAACTTCGGTAGTTTGACGATACTCGGTGCGATCGAGCGATCGATGTAGAAGCAGCGATCGTCGTACTCCGATTCCGCGTATTTGAACGCAGTGAAGGCTCGGCGTAGAGCTCGTGCGTCCGAGTAGATATTTTCGATAGGACTAAGGTCGCGAGCGACACTGGAAGAAAAGTTTAGCATTTTCAACCTCAAAACCTGTTATTGTCAATCCTCAAGAGTACCTAGGTTGGTTCCAGTGGATCCGCCATTGAATCACTATATCTTCAATATTTCACGTCAAACTGAATCCATTTCCCTTACTCAAATCAAAATATATGCAGGGTTAGACACTATGCATTTCAGCAAACTAAAAAATTATAACAGTACAACGATGCCAGAAATCTTTCGATTTCTTTCTTTTTTTAGAAAAGACTCCACGGAATATATCGAATTACTAGTTAACCATAAGTTGCACTTAACTGAATGTCACGTGACCGTCTCTCCAACGTAAGACTCTCTGATCTTTCGAAGGCGACAATGCCATGAAGATTGCTTCTATCAAACTCATGTGACTTTGTCAAGAAAATATTCTGGATTCCGCCGTATGAGGCAGAGTCCATGCAGGCCCGCAGTGGCAGAGCGAAAGCGAGGATCGTATTGGTGACGGTGTGGAGCTCGACCTAGCTGCGGGTCCGTTCCCAGCGTGTCAACTCTGATAGGGCGGGGAGGAGGGAGAGAGGGGGTGGTCAGACGCTTGCAGCGAGAAGTTATGCTTTTCCACGGCTGGAGTTATCGTGGGAACTCTTAATTTTTTTCTTTGGGGGGGGGGGGAACCGGACTCAAGAACTTGTCCTCTACTCGTACTTGCCTGGGCAGTGGTGGTTAACAGCGCAGCGCTGCTTCGCTCGCCGTCTGAATGACGAACGTTCTATTGCTCGCCAGAGAAGCCAAGAAAAAACAGCTGCGGTATTTCCACCATTAACAATTTTATATACATAATCCAATAGCATGGAACTGACATAACCAGCGATAAGCATGGGGGGGAGTTAATAGCCACACGAGTCTTTCGTTTTTGACGCTGTATAGTTCACAAGTTGTAATCGACTACAGCAATACACTCCTCTTGACCCTAGCTCGGATTCATCGGCAAGGCGAACCAGTGCATGAGTGTTTCTTCGTTAGGGTGTACCGTCAGGTGATTCTACCCTGAATTGAAATTCTTTATATTTTCATTCTTTCTATCATAAAATTGCAGATCCTGAAATGTCAGCTCTAAAATACGGCAAGTGGGCTACTGAGGAGAATATTTTTTTGGCTAAACGATCAGTGAAAAATATCTTTCGATAGAATTTCAAAAACTATTCGAATTCAGAGCTGCTTGAGGCAGATGTCTAAATAATCATCCTCAAGCATCTCCCCATTGTAACGTAAACCATATTCTGTGTTTTGTTAAAGAACTTCGATATAAAGTATTATTCTTTTCTGCAGTACAGTTGTTCTAAAACTGATCTCTGAAGTACTAGAATTTCATCAATACTGAATTAGTCAGACTCACAACATTTTGAGAACGAAATTTCCCATATGTTCAGTAGGAGCTCTTGAGTCTCACTTTCAAAAGGTTAACTATAAAATGCTCAGCAGAATAACAAGCATGAACCACATAAATGCATCAGTGGCAACTGAGCTTGGTACTGCCAACACTCAGGACGAGATTCCAGAGAAAAAAAAATTAGAACTTACGGAGCAAAGACACTGCAGCTTTCCCACGGCTACAGAACTCCAACGTTTTTGAGTTTCCAGTTTCCTAATGCAAACTATTATAAAGGACACAACTCGAGGGTTTTTACTTATCAATATCTGAACAAATGTTTTCCGTTTAAGTTGATGGAGCATCAAGAGCTTTTAAGCGTGAGCGCATCATCTCGAGCGAAGCTTCAGGCATTAAAATCTGACGAAAACACCCAAAAATTCGAGCGTTTCTGCAAATGAAGAGGGGCGCTAGGTGTCGCTCCAGTACTGCAGGGCTCAGGGAGTGAGTCGTAGTGAATGTTACTCCCCTGCGTCAAAGCAGTTCTCTCAATAACCACTCATGTAACATGGGGAACAGAATTACAATATTATCCTAACGGAATTACGGGCGCCCCATATGGTAAGATTGCAAAATAGCTTCTGAGGTAGACAGAAACTATGTTGTAATATTCCATATACCTGGAAAGAAATACAGAGATCCTCAAAACTGGAAGTTGTTAATTAGCTACCAGAACTCACGACCTATATAAATGGTTTAATAATATACGAATGAATTAACAAGTTATCCATGGTGTCAAGCTTGAAAGGACGCATGCAGCACTGCATTTGAAAGATTAGCAAACAAAACACATTCATAAGACTATCGTGTGAGCCCTACATAAAAGATGAATCAAGCGCTGCTGTGAGGTGCATCCATCGCCATTCGTGCGTGAGTATGTTGCAGGATCACCTCCTAGAGTATAGGTGATATAATTAAGCTATCGGCACGCTCTAGAAAAGTGTATTGATTGCAATATATTGTTTGAAAAGGACGGCGACACAAATACAGCTTGCTTCAACGTTTCGGTGCCCTCTTGCAGTCCTGCACGGAATACTTATTGAAAATGCACGTATTTAGAGCGCTGCGAATATACACCGTTATATAACCCCCTGTATGCAACGTCGACCAATCATAACTTTCAATATATTAACCCCAATGCAGTTATTATCCATTACTAATGGTGCTACACATCCATCACTATTCGCAAGAAAGAAGAGCTGTGTACCTTGATCATTACACCTAATACAAATAACATCAATTAAAAGCTATACATCAGATTAAAATTTTCATAACATCCAAATCAAGATGTTCTTAAACAATCGCCGACGGTAAACGCAACCACCACCATTATAAAATTAGCAAAAACCGTTTCATCATCAGTCCAAATATACGTAACTAAAGTAATAGTTTGTCTCCCCATCACAACTCTCTATATATGTACACATATTAAAACAGCATTCCAGAGTGCTGTCGTTAAGCGCAGCCATGCTCAATTTAAACGTACCATAGCAAAGACATTGCTTCATCATTAAATATATATGTAACCTCGAGTCATAGTTGGTCTCCCCATCACAATTCTCAATACATGGACTTAAATTAAGACATTAATCCAGAGTGCTGACGCTAAACGCACCTATCTCAATTTTAAATCGAGAAAGCCGTTGCTCCATCATCTTTCCGAATACATGTAACCTAGAATGAGCATTTTCTCCCACTCACAACTCTTCAATATATGCACCCAAATTAAGACATCATTCCAGAGTGCTGACGCTAAACGCAGCCATCTCCCTCCATTCAAAAGTAAGCGGAGACGTTGGTTGCAATCGGCCGTTCCCACGCCAGGCTGCGGCGACCAGTCAGGACTCGGCGCGGGCTGTTGACACTGGAAGAGGGACAACCAATGGCGAAGGAGGAGCTGTTTCTCCCCAGCGAAAATTTATTGTCCGTAGGTTCTATTGTATTATACGGAGCGCTCCATTGTTATAATTCATAGCTCAATTTATAAGAAAAACATCAGGTTTATCCAAAAGATACGACGCCAAGCGGATAGAAATACATCAGAGAGAAAGAAGACGGGCACAGTAATTGACCATTCGCCGGGAGAACATTACTCTGGAGGAGACTCTTAACTGTATCAATGCAAGGGCTTTTGAACAGGAAATTACGGGATGCTTTTGAACAGGAAATTACGGGATGATAACATTGATTCCCAATCGAACTCATTGATAGACTGAAATTGGCTCCATCAGGAAGATGAATCTTCGAATACGCACTGGAAATCGGTCCTTATACCGTCAGTAACACTTGGTTGTTCAAGATACTCACTAATTCGGAAGATGTATGACCTTACCATATAGAACTTATGAAGCGTGTTACAGTAATAATATTAAACCTAAAGAACGGAATGGCACAAGCTAGTTGTCAATTTTGCACTGCAATTTGGGCGACTCAGGTGCTGTATAATAAAAAGAGTATATACTGTGATAAAAACGGAGTGAGCAGTCTGCTCTAAGTAGAAATTTCAGGTTACTTAACTACTACCTGTGAAATTTGACACTTTGGTTGTTTCCTAGCGCAATCGAGCTGATTACAGACGGGATCGAAAGCGTATCATAGGTAAACTCAAAATCGGATATTTTTACAACTCGGCTATGCATATGTTGAGTACAATTTCTACTACTACTGGAGTGGTTATGACCGTTTACCAAGGACTACTCAAACTTGCCTATTACTCAATCACTGTATACGGTGGCATACATGGCCATTGCCAGGGTAAATTATCTTTGCTTGGGTGAATGCTTAGTTTATTATTCAGTTATATACTTGTTACGTTGTTGTTGCAAAACATGATGCCTTCACAATACAACACAAAAACCTCTAAAAACTTTCGTCGTAGCGATGAAAACTGCTTTTTCCACGCTTCAGTTCAACTTATACATCCCACACTTAACTGCAATGCAACAAATCTGATTTGTGTTCTAAGAAACATTAACTTAAGACGCTCAGAGCGATTGCTTGATAACATCAGTAATGGCGAGGGGCGTAAATTTTATTTCTTTCTACAGTGTTATTCATCCTTCCACTACTTACAATAAATTTCAATCGCTTTCAGTAAAACAAGTGGGCCTTTGAGGCCCAAGTATTGCCCGATAAGCTGTTTTTAATATGTCATTTGAGTAATCATGAAAGCATGTTAAATAGTGAAAGAGTTAACATGAAAATAACACTCACTACCCAAGGAATTACAGTGCACATATAAATTTGGTACTGGCCTACCAAGCACATTAATCTTTCCAGGGTTGTGGTTCTTAGTGGATGGTGCGATATCGGTTCTAAGGAGATTTCATTGAAATGCAAATTTAGACGGCCTCTCATGACGTTGGTCGATAGCTAGCGCTTTATGGTTCTTAACGGAAGGTTCTTGCAGTTCCTATTTATGTACGTGCGACGTGCGATATCGGGCATAAGTGAGTGCGATGAAATTTTCATTGTTGGTCTTTTTTTTCCTGCATGCACGTGATCTTGGTCGTTGCGCCTCGCAGACGTGTGTCATACGTAGATCGGATTCAAATGGGGCAGACGATGCCGAATATTCAGAGTTGGTTCATGGTACAGTGGTATATTTAGCGTGGAGTGTACACATGGAAAAGTTTAGCTGATGTAATTAAAACGAGTAAACACGAAGTGTTTTGATTACCAGATTTCACAGAACTGGGCATCTTTAATGTTCTCAAAACCATATTGCGCTAAAGTAAGGGGTTGCATTTCTTAACCCTTTAACGGCTCATGCGTATCTTGTATACCGTTTCGGAAGCGGATATTTCTGTCATTCGTAGTTAATGGGTAAAGTGAAACGTTGTCTATGTATAGGTAACGTTGCAACAAGAGACTTCCAACGTGCCCCATGGTTTGAAAGAGGTTCGAACGAAGATAAGAAGGAAGAATCACTGTCCTATAGCAGAGGTTCATAACAAGGGATAGGACGTATTGACGCCATTTGAGGTACGGGGAAAGAACGGAGAGAGTGTAATTCTAGAATTCTCGCTACTCGCATTTATGAATTAGCTAATATACGTAATAGGAATTCCTGTAGCCAACTTAAAAACATAAGAAACGGTGATGATTTGAACAGTTAAATGATGGAAGTAACATCGCGGGACGGTAGAGGAGAAATGGCTGGGAGAACCCTATTCTACGGTGAAAATGCAATGTTTTCGACCATCACGCCTCCATACAGTTAGCACCACACAACGCGACAGCGAAGCATATGAAGTCCGTAGTTTTAAAGAGTGTACAGAATACCGGCTAACAATGTTATTCCCACGAAAAATTATCGTTTTAGAGATAAATATGTCCACCAGCCTAGCTGCCAGTCGTCAGCATCAGAAAGAGAGCGAGCCAGTTGAAGTCTGCAGTATGGAAGAGTGCAAAATTAACTATGCTATTCCAGCAAAAAATCGAAGTTTTACTTGATCGTTATAGAGTTAAATATCTCCACCAGCCTAGCTGCCTGTCGTCAACGTCAGGAGGAGAGCGAGACAGCTGAGGCCGGCGGGATGAAAGCGTGAATGGCTTACCCGTTATAGCCGGTCCCAGGCGACGGTTTCACACCTCCATCACAATAGCCCTATTACGGGTATCGACCACCTCTATTTGCTCCCTATTAACGAACACAGAATTGAAGTGTTATCATAACCAAGGGGAGGCAACAAGCGCCGCACAGCGCCAGGGGAAATGCCGAGGAAAAGAATCATGGACTCGAGACCAAAGAAGAACGTTGGGAATGTCAAACTGAAGAGTGAGAGAGGAAAATTTTCAGTAATGGGAAGTGAATGAAGATCAAGTTGTGTGGTCAGAGATGAAAGTGTTCCCATAAGATGATACCGAAATAGACAATACACGTAATATATAATGCATAAAATATAAACAATACCGATAGTGATGTCAATAACAAGAACGTCAATGACAACACCAATAATATCTATATATATCTATAGAAGATAAAAATATTTTTGACGGTAATATTCAGCACAGACATCGCTAAAATAGAGAACATCTCGCAGGACCAATAATACATTATTGCTGATAATATACATATATATTTTTCATAACAAGCAGATGCATTTATAAAACCAGACATTTCCTATGACAAACAAAAAAAATAAAAGAAACAAACCTCTGCTTTGTACTAGAGCAAAATAGGCCCATGTTTATAGAACCTTGAACGAAAGGCTCAACCCATTACCGGGTGACACAACTGAGCCCCCCCCCCCCTGCTATCACGAAGTGGACCAGTTGGTGGGTAATGACATGGAAGAAATAAAATACAATAATGATGCACTGGAAACATTTATGATGACGGTGGATAATGACCTGGAATGGAGCATAAAAATGCTTATGATGAAAGCAGGGTCCTCCAACCAGCCGAGAGAAATACAGGCTAATGAGCAGCTTCCGGGGAAATAGTCGTTAAGAATATTTTAGCTTCATTGACATCGTGTGAGGTATTATTGGTGCGGTGACAGCTCAGGAGGTTTATGGGTCTTTTGGCCTATGGAGAGACAACAGAGGATGTAACAAACTTGTGGCGATAGACACAAATATTATAAGCGTCATGATAAGCGAAATGTTCATGAAACGGGTTGTTGGCCTATGGAAAGATAACAATAGGTGGCAGTTACATGAGAATTTAAACCTCCGTTTCTACTATAAAGTGTAACAAACTCGCGGTGCACACAGACACTGAAAGCGGAGTACTAAGCTAAATGCTTAATAAGCAGGTTACGCAAAACTCCAGGCAACAAGAGGCTTATGGATCTCGTGACCTTGGAACAAACAACAATGAATGCATGGATAGAACGAACTCGCGGTGACTGATGGAGATATTTTAAACGCAGAGCTATGATAAAAGATTACTGTGTATACGTACACGAGTTTTGCATACCGACACCATCGTGTTTTGAGGTTTCTGAATATGTTGCGGACAAGGACGAGACAGCAATATGACCATGGATGTAACAAACATGCTGTAATATATATAAAAGCATTAAAAAGCAGCACTGTGCATGGTAAGAGCTTACGGTCTATACTCGAATATTACACACTGCCAGCATTTTAGGATTGAGGTCTACGAAAGTTGCAGACTACGGCGAGACAACAATGAATAAACTAGAACCCCTGGTGGCGTAAAACCATCACCCGCGGTGGGGGCAAATCAACGAAGTAATTTTTGATAGCTAGCTAATCCTAGTTCTTCATGTGGATGCTGTGTCCAACAAGGTTAGGGCACAGCTCCCCGACAATATCTCTTAATAATAACATAGGAAAAAATAGAACGCCTCGTGGCGTAAGACATTCTGCCGTGGTGGAGGTAAATTCAACGCCGTCATTTTGATGGCCAGCTAGGACTATTCGTTTTTTGGCATAGATCACATCTAGGGCAACCCACCAAACTCCCTGCAAAAAATTATGAACATTGCTCAACTCCTTCGACCAATTGGGTGGACAGAGAAATACACAAATATTGATACTTAAATCTTCAACGAAAACATTATCACCTCTTTCACACTTCGTTCGCGGGCGATAAACAAAGTTGCCGTGATACAAACATTAGGAACGACGTAACACGCACGTCAGTGTTTTGGTATGCGGAGCAATGATTACAAATACCAACAATTTGACTCGCAAAACATAGTATGATTTTGCAATACAACAATAATGGAACAGCAAAGGAAAAATCGACGATAACCTTCAACTGATCATACAAAACTAGAACGCCTCGCGGCGTAAGACTATCACCCGCGGTAGGAGGCAAATTCAATGCGGTTATTTTTTTATGGCTCGCAAATTCTAGTTTTTTGGCATTGTTCACATTATTCACCTGACTCCCTACAAACAATCATGGACACTGTTCAACTCCTTCCGCCTCTTTTCGAGTGGAGTTACAGATTCAATGCCGTCATTTCTGATGGCTAGCTAACTCGTGGTTTTTGCTATTTTTCACATCTCAGACAACCCACCATGATCATAGCCTGAAAAAAATTGTTCGATTTCTCAACTCCTTCTGCCTCTTTTACGGTAATGGTAAACACAATTCAGTACTGTCATTTTTGATGGGCAGCTAATCCTAGTTTTTTGGCATGGGTCACATCGTGGACAACCCACCACACCCTGCAAAACATCATGAACATAGATCAACTCCTTCTACCTGCTTTTGGGGTGAACAGTAAATTTCCTCGCCGTCATTTTTGATGGCCAGCTAGTCCTAGTTTTCTGGCATGGGTTACTTCGAAGGCAACCCACCGGACTGTCTACAAAAACCTATGAACATTGCTCAACTGATTTGACCACTTTTTGGGTGGACAGACAATTATGTATATATATATATCAAACTAAATCCTACATAACATGTAACAGAATATAACTAATGACATTAAGTGCAAAACCGGCCATTAAGTGTAACGTTAAACTTTACACCTAATGACTGGGGAACTCCATGGGCTTCTGCTCGTACGTTTCCCGACAGATAAACGCGCTGGGCCTTCCTTAGTCCACCGCCACCGACGACCACCCTACTTCAGAGCCCCTTCAAATTTGCTCCCGCTCATAAGGTTAGGTGAGGCCAGGACTGATTACTGTCGCATCCCGAAGTGTTTTTATTGAATGTATGTGGGGTTTTAGTGCTTTTAGTAGTTTTTAGTGTTTCAGGAGATTTTTTTTAGGTTTATTAGCGTTTTTTTTACTTGGCGTCAATCTTTGATTGGCCTTACTTAGCGTCAATACATGATCGTGAGCAGAACCGGTCCTAGCCCAAACCTAGATGAAGGCTAGCTCATTTGGACTTTACCAGAACCAGACCTACCCCCACCTAACCTAGAAGAGGGCTAGCTCATTTGCCTTTGGGCATTACTCCTAAACGCAGTATTAGTTTTAAAATTTACACTTAATGTAGGACTTAGCTATATATACAAATATATATCCTTCAATCTCCAACGAAAACATTATCAACTCTCTCAATTCGTTCGCAGGTGATAATAATGTGTATAGCGGAAGGTAAAGTAGCGGTATAGATTTAATTTACTTTTGTTATACAAGTTGCTTTATATGGACACCCCAGTGACTGAAAGGAGGTTTCAAGAGAAGAAGGCGAGACGCAGTATATCAGGAGAACCGTGACCGCATGCACGAGGGCGTTCAAATAATGAATCAACGCGCATACGAAGGAACAGTAAGTCGCGATCGAAGGGAGAGGCAAAATGGAACAAAGCATCATCAGTAAGAGTATGAAAATAGAGGAGAGCAAGGTGGGTGCTAAACAGGTCTCGAGTGTCTATAAGTATAAGGCTAACTAACCCACGGGGAGTCCCTTAGAGCTATGTACACTGTGCAGTTCCCGTAACGCAGGATGCACGAGTATACTTAACAAACTTAACCCTTTTTCTACGAAAACTCCGTTCTTGCTATGAGGTTCTAAAAGAAGCTCATAGACGAAGCTATCATTGTAGTCACTTGAGCTCACCTACAGTTTAGTTCAGTCGTAAATAAAATACTATCACAGACTTCTGGCGGGTTGTTAAATATGTTGTCCAGATTTCGAGAGAAAGAAATAACGCACTGGTTTTAATAATCAAAATTTTGATGCGGCATCTGACGATGCCGTCAGTACCGAAAGGGTTAATCCTACGTGACGCATCACAAGCCGCCTGAGAGGTACGGTAGTACCATTTGATTAAGCTTACAACATCACAAAGATAAGAAATAGCAGAAGATATATTCAAGGTAGAAACAAATTGATAAAAAAATGTCCTCGCTGTAGAGTTTGAAAACTACACACGAAAACTGACTGCCCAATCTCACCTTCCTATGATGAATGCTATAACTACAATAAAATTTGTACGAACTTGTAATCGCACAGCAATAAAAAGGGCTGAAAAGTAAGAATAGACCCAAACCAGTGCGATGAAAAAATTCGTTCCTGTAAAAGCAAATAATATTCAAACTTTGAAACAGAATTGAAAGTGCTACATTCTACAAAAGTAAATAAATGCGTTAAAACTATGGTAATAGCTTATAATAACTGCTTTTTGTAACAAGTTACGGAAACGCAGAACGCCTCCAAGCTATATGCTGTTACATTTCCATAATGTAGAGGGTGCATTGGAATTTTCAGATAAATACCTTTACTTATTACAAAAAATGCAGGCATGCTGAAACGTTGATTGATACATATGTGCCAAGTTCTTCTAATTTCGAAAATTGTTTATCTACTGCATTCTTACAAAGAACCTACAGAGAAAGCAATACTATCCACTTTCAAGTAAATCTGCATGTCATCACCGCACCAAAACTGGAGGGTTCCGACGAAATCCATTCCCGCATCACTGCATCAAGAATGCTGACCACCAGGATCATTCCCAATGGAATAGAAATCTCAAAAATCGCGGGTCTATTTGACCGAATTGAAATATTCCTAGCAGGACTGTCTCAGAGTCACAAAGCGTGTGATAGAAATCTCCCAAAGACGAAAAAAAAAAATCTGAGACCAAACGTACCAAAAATTGGAGAGGTCCATCGGCAAAAGTTGAGTTTGCTATTGGAATATTGGAGGTCTTTGGAAGCGTGAGACTTCGCAAGACAAACGCCTAAGTTTTCCAATGTGGCTCTCTGAAAAGCAAATGGAAG
>LQNS02277097.1:37200216-37213071 GCA_001587735.2 Parhyale hawaiensis | reverse complement strand
TTGCAGGAAGTCAATCACAAAGGGCTCATTCTAAAGCAAAAGAACGCCGACCGCAAGTCTATAGTGCAAGGGTTAAGTATAAAATAGCAGTCGGAAGGCGAGAGAAGAGGGAGTATAAAAGTCCCTTGATTAGGACTGGGAGTAGAGTACGGGATATCACATTTCAAGAATATATTAAGGTAGGTAGAATGTTCTCGTAGTACAGAATTAGCAGGGTTCGTGGAAACTTCTTTGAAAAGTTCACTAAGGCTTATTTAGTCCTTCTATACCAACTAAGAAGACCAAGGTAACTGTTTAAAAATTTTCTTATATCTCTACTGCATGCGGACAGAAACGATTTCACTATTAGTAGCAACATACAATTCCACTGAAGAACGTCCAGACAGACCTGCAGATAAATTTACCTTAACACCTGGCAGACTATAGGGTAAAGCGAGGTCTTCGGTACCCCAGTTTTCGAATGGGGAATTAGCCTCCCCTTACAAAACCAATGCCTTAACACAAGTTTTCACTGCTGCTTTCGAACGGTGATATGAAACAAGGCCTCTGATCGGTCTATCGATAGTCAAGTGCTTGATATGCTCCATGGAAAGCAAACCGCACCAAGAGAGTTTCTGAAGGTTGGTGACTCAATACGGCCTATTGCGCGTAATGGCAGCTTTAAGGTAAAGGTTGACCAATTGCATCATAAGAACATGTTACATTGGAAAGTTCTCGCTGCATACATTACACCCGACAGGGCGTACGGAAAAGGCATCGAAAGATTTAGATTTGCGGGAATGACTCATGTTATATGAACAATATGACCACAACATAGCGATCGAACAATTTGTTTTCTATCTGTACTGCATGTGCATTTCCACTCTGTGCTCTGTTTCTATAGCAACATAAATTACACCGTATGTACTAAATATCGAACGCATAACTGGCAGACATTTGAGCAAACACCTGGGAGAATAGAGTGGGCTACTGTATATTTTAAGAACATAGCTATTACCTAAAGTACGCAGTAGTTCTTGTATTTAAAAAATACTTTTGCTGTGACATTGCACACCAGCTTAGATTAGGTCAGAGAGCAACAGTTGAAGCAACCTGCAGGTCCATTCCCAGAGAAGATTAGATTAGATAGACGGCAGTAGACGAACCAACAGGCCCATTCTCAAAGAGACATCAAAACATACGCCCGGCCCTCTATGAGCTATTGCCATTATGTTAGTAGGATATAAAAGACTGGGGAGAAGAGAAGGAAAAAAGAGGAGGGAGAAGAGTCTCAGCAAAAAGGACGATGATGAATGCACGCAATCATTATCAATATCCGCTGATATGCGGAGTTAAAGATGTCAGACAGTGTAGTTGGAGCGGAAGAGAGAAGAAGACGGATTTAGGAAGCCTCGGAGGTTTTGGCCGTTAAGGGTGTGCGACTCCGGGAGGAGGAATCCTTAGCTGTGGGGGATGTCTCTCCCAATGTATGTCAAAACGATTTTTAAGCGCGTTGACTGATTCCGCACTAACAACGTCGGAAGGGAGTCTATTCCAAATGCTGACTATGAAATACGGAAAGAATTGCTGACTTAAGGTTGTTCTCCGAGCTTAGTGCTTGAAATTTTGACCGTTGTTTTGCAAGCGATTATTGAGGTCCACTTCAAAGAGTCCCGTTGTAGGTACGTCGTTGAAGCGCCATTCAAATACTTCAAAGTTTCTATTAGTTGCCCCCTGAGTCGTCTTTGCTCGAGAGAGATAACATCCAGTTCCTTTAAGCGACATTCATACGGCTTGTTTCGCAGCTGATGTATCAATTTCCTTGCTCTACGTTCGACTCTGTCCATATTATCGATATCTTTGCACAGATGTGGCGACCACAATTGAACAGCAAATTCCAAGTGAGGCCGCACTAATGCCTTGTTCAGGGTAACGATGATGTCCTTCGACTTGTATTCAAAATTTCTGGTGATGAATCCGTGTACTCTGCTTGCCATTTTCACACTCTTGTCAAGTTGCTGATTGTGCTGTAGTATGTTTGTAATAGTGATTCCCAAGTCAAGTTGTTGGGTGACAGGAGCCAATTCCGTCCCATTCATTTTTAATGGAGTTGGAGGGTTCAATAGCCATTCGTGCATTACTGAGCATTTGTCGACATTAAAGCTTATCTGCCACGTTGTGCTCCATTCCATGAGGTGGTCAAGGTCTAGTTGGAGCTTAGCTCTTTTCGTGACAGGATGACATAGTTTTGTATCATGCGCAAATTTACTGATTTGACTACGGATGTTAAGATCCAGATCATTGATGTAAATTGAGAACAGAAGTAGGCCAAGCACGCTACCTCGTGGAACCCCTGATGATACCTGCGTCCAGTCGCTCGTTTCTCGTTCAAGCTTCTCCCGCTGCTGCCGACCCGAAGTCCAGGCTCTACCCCACTCGTAGTTATTGTCGTTATGCCAAGATAAAAAATTTCGGATATCTAGCGGAAAACCGCTGTCAACGGAATGACTATAAATTTGATCAGTTGCAGTTGCCTTTACTCGGAGTTATATTCGAGAATTGGCCACTTCCAACTGAAGCTAAACGCACATTCGAAGCATGAAATGAATCTTTGCATCTCGTCTGGAGATAGCAAGAATGAACACAAACGCACAGGAAAAGATCATTAGAATCCTCGTGGAGACCCACAGCTGGTAGCATAGCAGAGACCTCACGCGATAACAGAGCGACAGACATTGAGCCAAGGCCCCCTGGACACAACACTGAGATTCAAACAGATATTGCGCGCACACACACGTGCACAAAGTACTATTGCGTAGATAGCCTTGCTTTTTTCTGTACTACACAGAGCTATAATAAAACCTGGCACGATTAGTACCATACCAGTAATTTACTTCAGTTTCCAAGAGGTACTGGAAAATTTTATCAGCCACCTCTACGTACGTTACACTTGAATAATGTTTGTAGAATAATCTGCCTTTTTTTGCAGCATTCCCAAACGAAACTTGCATATATCCTACGTGTAATTGTTGCAACGTATTAACAATGTAGCTGCACGTCCATGTCTTGGCACAATGTACAAATGGATCAGAACTGAGCTACTACTGGGTTCAAATGCAGGACCGCGGCAGAAGCGAAACCCGTAATTCAAATTCTGCGCGGCGCCGCTGCGGCCGCAAATTTTGTTAGGGTACAGTGGGCTCGCTAGCAACCGCTGGGCTGTCAGTTGAGCTTCCGGGGTAAGTCACAAGTTGATTTACAAATCTATTGTGCAGAGAGTCTTTTTTTATTACCTATTTATCACCTACTCGAGTGCCTGCGCTGTCAAAAATGATAGCGTGGAATCTCTGATGACACTTCTGATCATACTTTCATTACTATAAGGTTTAGGGTGTTTAAAAAATAGGACATCATTCTGTAGTGTAATAACCTTGCCAGTTCTCGTTCAACCGACTTCAAATTTCTACAGTACGTATGGAAAAATTCAAAATTCTACTATTGTGTATTGAATATACAGATACACACATATATTATTTTTTATCAACATATGTCAATGGCTATCCAAGCAACAGCTTATGATGAAGTGACCCACAATGTCGTGGAAGTTGAGCATATGAGAAATACAGGAATAAGCTAAATAACGTATCCAGTGTTATGAGCTTAGCAACGTATGTATGTATTTTAGTAGACCGTGTTCAGTATTGATAACGAAAGTGTTGCAAAATTGAAGTAAATAAGCCTTGTTCTCATTTGAGATAACTTCCAGACAACGTGACAGACGAATCGTCTAAGTTTCATTAGCTGGCAGGCCAAGAGCAAAGTGAATGGCATAATTTTATTTAGAGACGAGCAAACGGCGAGACAAATGGTTCCAATTGCCGTAAGTGCCAAGCAACTGTAAGACAAATTGCTCCAAATTGATCGATTGCCAAGATACCGGCATAACGAGCGGGTCCGATTTCATCGAGGGTCATGCAAGCAGTAAAGCATTAAATCCGATAGTTGCAGCTGTTAGGGCAGCTTATTGTACGGTGAAGCGGTCCAATTCGACCTAGGCCCACTTGCAGTATGACAGAGAGGTCCAGTTCGACCAAGTGCCGCGCAGGCCATCAGTTAAATAGTTCCAATTTCATAAAGTATTACATAAATTAACAGCGAGCCGGTAATCTCATAAAGTATTAAATCAATTAAGGGTAAGGCGAACAGCTCCCGTTTCATCAACAGGTATGGGTGCAAAATAGCCCCCCTCACCACGTGTTTTTTTATGCGGTGCCCCACTGGTACCAAGCTGCTCGTTCTAACCGTCAACCAATTTCGAAAATAGCAGGGCAAATCCATAGAGCAGGAGGACGACGCCAGGCAGGCACTCAACGTGGCAGGACGACTTGTATAATAAAGGGAGGATTGGGTTACCAGCGAGGTCGTGTAGCACCTTGGCCTGGTGACAGCCACGACGCATGGGGTGTCGCTGCTAAGCCAACGAGGGCATAAACATTGACAACTGCTAGGTCCTGGTCGATAGCGGGTCTCTGTAGTAACCATTTTTGACACCAAGAGTGCAAACTTATGCCGGTTATGGATCATGTTTATGTAAAAGGGATAATTTGGCCAATTGTGTCGAATGTATGATATCACTACATAGAATTAATAATATCGCAATTCCTGTACAGTGGATATCACCATTTTTGCAAAGTGGATATCACTTCTGTGAAAAGTGGATAAGATCACTATTCGCGCAACGAGGATCATGAATCATTCCTGGAAATTGTATTCCATTTCTATTCCGGTCCAGCAGATAATATTACCATTGATGTCAACGAGATCACATCATTATTTATGTAAAGGGCATAATATTTATGCAGTAAAGTGGATTACAGAATTAATAGTGGAAATAGATAAAGATAAACTATCAGTTACGTAAAGTGGATCGTATTTGGTATAGAAATTAACGCGTTATTGCAAAAGCTGATCTATGCTAGGCATAGATGAAAAGGATTAAAAAAAATATTTCTTTGGCAGCAGCCACGTCTGACGTGCTAATTTCAACTACACGGTAGTTATGGAACGTCATAATGCAACGTAGATAGCAACATGGAACGAAATTATTATTACTAGTGGACCTGTGAGTGAAAAAATTCACGCAATAATCGATACATATGTTTGCTGAATATAGGCCGGTGCGGAAGGACTCTGAAGTGTCGGGGCGGAGGACATGGACCCGGATGGTGGCTCCTGTGTCGCATAGATGCATCTTCACTCTCCATTGGTAGCACGTCTTTGTTCTTGAGACTGTAGTAGTCTCGTTCTTCCTTTACGCTCCCTATATCCAGTCTTTCTTCTTTCACGTGCGCCTTGCATAGTGAGAGACAAAAGTAAAATCTTCAGTAAACACTGCAATAAACTTGAATGCAACTCCAGTCAGCTATATGCAATGTGAGCGTACCGTAGCCATGAAACTACCTTTCAAGCTCAAATATCTGTTTCATTGAAGTGCTGACAGTTTGGCCAATGTTTCTTAAGAAGCGGACATATTTAATAAACTAGGACGCCTCGTGGCGTAAGACAATCACCCGCGGTGGAAGCCAATTTAACGAAGTCATTGTTGATAGCCAGCTACATCCTAGTTCCTCGTATGAATGCTTTGTCCAACAAGGTTAGCGTACAGCCCCCATTAGATCTCTCTATAATATAGGAAAAAAATAGAACGCTTCTTGATGTAACTTACAACTTACAACTGCAGCGGTGGAGGCAAATTCAACGCGGTCATTTTTGATGACCAGCTAGGCCTAGTTTTTTTTTTGGCATGGGTCACTATAATAGGTCAACCCACCAAACTCCCTAGAAAAATTATGAGCATTGCTCAACTCCTTCGACCATTTTTTGGGTGGACAAACAAATACATATATTTATATATATATATATTTAAATCTGCAACGAAAACATTATCACCTCTCTCACTTCGTTCGCGGGGGATAATAAATACACGAAGCGTTTTATATACGGATTATTAATCTTAGACTTATGAGTGACATCTTAAACTTCTAGGGTTGCTAATTTAGCGATTAAGTCACTAGATCTAGAGACTTTTGGAACTCTGTTAGCGGCAAAATTTCATATCCAGCAACTACCGGTATTTCTGAAGACATTATGATTTTAAACAGTAAATGCAAATTAATAAAAAATTAAAGCTGAAATGCTAGGAAAGCTAATTTAACGGTAGTGAAATTTCAGCTAAAAATTATAAAGCATGTGGTGTACAAATACGGGAAAAAAATATATTATGGCGTCATTTTTCGATTTTTGGGGTATTTTGGAGCTTGTATAGCGACGTTTGTCAAGTACCTTTTGCCAACACTGTAACTTTCCGTGCCCAGTGGAACGCAGTTACAAAAGAGAAGAAGGAAGGCAAACGTGACACGGTATGAAAAATGGGATGAAGGACCTAAATAGGATGGAACGATGCTCATAGGACAAAGTAGGAAAAAAATTAAAGTACAACGTTGAACCAACTACTAGGTATAGTAAGCAATGCAGAAAATAAAGTGGGCATGACAAGCATCATGTGTCTTCAAAGCTTAACCCTACTCATGCCAAGTAGTATTAGTTTGTTACAGGTTCTTTTTTTATCCTGTTGAATTCCTAAGGGAAAAGAGAGCTAGCACTGCCCGGTACAAGCAGGGATAACCCTTCACTACCCATTAGGCCCAGATTAGGCAAATCCTCCAAAAACTGATGCTTACTATGAGCGTTAGAAGGTCAGCCATGATATGGACCGACCTTTTAGAAAGTGGTATTCAATATTTTCAAGCGATCGGTCGCATTTTTTTTAATATTATCCGTGGATTTACCTCTTCAGGTGATCGTAGCCTAATGTGATCGTTTTATGTAGAGTGCACTTTTACCTTTTCAGACGATCGTGAAGTTAGCGCTTTATATAGAGTGTGGATTTACATCATTTACCTTTTCTGACGATCGTGATCTCGTTTTATAGAAAGCGTGGTTTTACCTTTTCTGACGATCGTGATCTTTCGTTTTATAGAAAGCGTGGTTTTACCTTTTCTGACGATCGTGATCTTTCGTTTTATAGAAAGCGTGGTTTTACCTTTTCAGGCGATCGTAGACTTGGCTCTTAGAACGTTGTTAAACCTTTCCAGGTTACCGATTATTTACTTTTCAAGAGCAGCTTTACCGTTTAGATTCGGATCTACCTTCCAAAAATTGGACAATTTAGCGAGTGGATGCATTTTCCAAGACATCTATTTAGCTTTTAGAGGGGACAGATTTATCATTTAGAGCGTGGATTTACATCCCAGAGCGCAAAATTAATCTTCTACAGCGTGAATTTAGTAGTACGTACGGTACCATTTAGAGTATGGACCTACCCGTTAAACGTGGCTTCTCTTTTCAGAGCGTGGATTTACTTTTGAGTGCGAGAAGTCCCCTTTTAGTCCCAAGATTTACTTTAAAGTGAGTTGATTTACATTACAAAGCGTAGAATTATCTGAATTACTTTTTAAAGGGTGAAATTACGCTTACGAGCGTGGATTTACCTTTGAGGGAGTGGCTTTACCTACAAGGGCGTGGATTTATATTGAAGAGTTTAGATTTATTCCTTAAAGAACGAAGTTATGTTTAAGAGCGAGGATTTACCTCTAACAGCGTGGACACAGAGAATCGAACATCAAGGGGCCCCATCAAGCGCCATATTGGGCACACCTTTGCAGTTTTGTATAAATCTTTGGCGGCTTTAGGTCCGAGTGTCTCAATCCAAACACGCAACCATCAAACAACGGATAATGCCGTCGTAAATTGGCCACAAACTCTCGCCTAACGGATTGCAGGCGCCTTGATAGCCATCTTAACTTGCCGGAGAATTGGCTCTAACATTTATCCATGGAAATCAGTCCGTTTAAATAAGAGTATTCTATGTTTTTCTGTCTTATTGAACAGTTGCAACCGCAGTCTTACAGGGGGTCAATATAGAGAAGTGAAGAGAAAAATACTAGCGCACGTGATGATATGGCAAATATTTATCTGCTGGAATCGGTTCGTCCCAATAATAATATTAGTTTTTAATATGCCATGCTAACCAACGGGAAATGTAATTTCAAACGTGTGTAGGAGCAATAGAGAGAAGTAGGAAAATGTAAAAGGGAAACAATGGATACAAGCGCATGCAATGACGTGCTACTATCTCTAGGGAAATTACTTCCGTCTAAATTACATAGAACATTCTCTTTTTTTGTGTGTGTGTCGTTGACTATATGTAACAGCTCTGAAAGAGGTCAGTCGAGTGGAAGCGCGAGTTTCTAGTCAATGAACATTAACCGAATAAATTTAAACGCACGACGTAAAAGGGTCACAAACCTATGAAAATTGTCATCGGCAAATTTTTCATAAAAAGATTTTTAGTTCCGTGCCTTGTTTTTACCAACTGAAGACATAAGCCTCTCAGCAGTGAACATACCGAGAGCAAGGGAGAAAAAGCAATTACAAACAACAGAAACGCAGGTGAATAACGAGCTCCAACTTATATCCATGGAAATCGATCCACAGCAACAAGAAAATTGGCAACTTCGTCCACAACAGTAGACGTAGGTACCCTAATCGCAATCAATAGTGTGGAATCAAAAAGTTTTGGGAGTTTGTGACAGTTAAAAAAAAATAGAAAAGGCAAGCACAGATAATGAAAAGATTCCCATCATATATTTATGGAAATTGGTCTTATTCAGTACAATATTTAGAAAAGGAGTTGCTGAGACGAAATACTTAGAAAAATGAAACGTAGGCAATGAAAACTCGCATACTTATCTGTGCAAATCGGTCGATATCTACGTTATTAATTTTAAGTTGATACGCCGATAGTCAGTGGTGAAAACGACGCAACGGGCAAACAGCCAGAGACAACGCCATAAAAAGATTTTTAGTATCGTGCCTTGGTTATTAGAAATGTTAGTCTTAAATTACACCTCGGCTATTACAGTACGAAAGTAAAAGAAACAGCACGGGAACAAATTATGGTTGTTTGGAAGGTAAGTTTTCTCTTATACCTTAAGTGTCAGTTACTCTCCATTAAACGTCACATGCTTTAAAATAAATTTCAACTGCCGTCAATTAAACAGTTTCTTATTAAACTGTAGAAACTTGTTGCGCCAAAAACTTAATAAAATGAGTTTTGTACTTAAACGTCATCTTTTTAAAATCAATCTCAGACTTAGCCCACTGTATACAATTAAACTTCAGTTATTATTAATTGAACTTTTTAAAATTAAACTTGAACTATCTTAACTTTAGAAAGACAAATGTGTAGCATGGGAGCTGATGAGGGTTTAGCGCACGAGCACACGTTCTTCCTTTACTTTTTTGCTCGCAAAACGATACTAAACATTGGCTTTAGGAAGTGTCACTTGAAAGACGTCTTTGTTGACGTGCGAAAGGTCAGATGTTAAAAGAAGGATGCAAGGCTGACATGCTCGCTACTTCGCCTAAACAAAGCCTTCCACTCACCCCTAACTCGTTTTCAATAGGCACTTCTCGGCAGAAAATTTAACAATATTCGTTGGCTTTGAGCCTAAACAAACAATCTCGACAGGCAAAACAACGTCAGAATGGGCCTCATGGGCGCTGAAAATAAGCATTTTAATAAAAATACTCGATATCACTTTCTCGCTATCTTATTATTGTAATAGCTGATGGCTACACCAAGATTCTGGCATTGGATTTACACTCGGGCAATCCATTATTTTACAATTTTCAGAAAATACATGACATTTGTGCGAGGGTCAGTGGGAGTCAAATTTACCAACTGTGAGGAAAGAAGCGACGTTAGATCAGCCTTTTGGCACCTACAACTGCATTATATACAACTTAATAACAGGAAGGTAACACACCTACACAATACTACACATACAGTATAAGTTAAAGTAGTATCTAACAGTAAATTAGCAAGTTAACTAATAGCTCAGTTCGCGCTTAGTTCATCATAGACTTACCAACTAATCAAAATTACGTCTCCCGTCTGCAACAAAATTTAAAATTACAACTTGGCAACAACGGCACAACGGGTTTGTTATAAAAGCACCGTTACATAAGAAGATAAAATTATATGATTTCAAAAATTCAATAGTGAAGAAGGGCGTTTCACCATCTGTTGTGTGATACGCACAAATAAAACGTGAAGTACAAAATAACAACTTATAAAATTAGTGCATTACGAAAGCTCATACTTCCGCCAAGCAAGGTAACGTAACGAAAAATTTCAATTTGTCCTCAAACTAGAATTTTCTTGTTATTATCACCAAAATTGGGCCATTAGGGCTTTTTGACATTAATAATGGTCTTAGAAGTTTCTTAAAGATCCATCACCAACTTTTTCAGTTCTATTCTGATGAATAAACAAACATAGAGACAACTAAATGGACAGACAAATCGTCTCAAAAATTTTGTTTGTTGCTATTCGTAGCATTCCCAGGTATTCCTGTACATTTCATGAAGATCCGTTTATAACAGTTTGAGTTACGTCATCAGAAAAAATTGAAAGACAAACAAACGGTTGAATGGATCTTCACCAAAGTTGATCATCTGTTCCTCCTAATATGCCTAACATTCCTATATATTTCATAAAGATCCACCTACATCTTTTGAGTTATCTTGACAGATAGACTCAGACAAAGATATAACCTCCTTGGCGGAAATAATAATTAATTATCTGTCTTTATAAGTCTAGTCTTGGTAAATGTATGCAATCAACAAGTAGAGATGACCGATCTAAACGCGTCATAACGTATTATACATAATCAAGGCAAATCTATTGCAAAATGATCAACAAATAACTGATAGCTAAATTAACAGCAAAAAATGATGCAAAACTACAAAATAAAGCACGAAGTAAAATTATAAGTTTACCAATAACTACCACAAACACTCAACAGATAAAAAATAACGAATGAAAAATGCACAAGTCATACAATTCCACACAACTGCAGGATACAGTAGAACCTACACCACCAGGATGTGCAAAATCAAAGTAATTTGTTAGCATAGAAAACAAAGAATATCAAATAATTGTTAGATGTTGCACTAGCCTAATTATAGAACATTCGCTGAGAGACGGGAAGTGATTGATATGTACGGCGATATTTGGAGACGATAAAAAATGCATTTGTCACATATGTGGGAGTATCTTGGTGTGCAAAATGAGTCTGTGCGCAGTATATAATGTAAGTCCAAGCAAGACAATACTGGTACAATGTGTGTTTCTTGGTCTACGCCATGTCGTCTCATGCACTAGTAAAACTAAGAAAATTATAGCTGTTGGTACAGTATTTTTGGGATTCAGGTATGCGTGTGCCTATTGTAATTACCTCTGCTAAGGGGTTTTTCATTTATCGGAGTTTGTCTCGGCAAGATGGCTTAAAAAGTTGCAGACTCATCCATATGAACTCGACACCCCTCAAGAGGCAGCGGATTATTATTGTTATTAAATCACACCAGACTGGTGACGTGGGAGCGGAGAAACTCCATGAGGTTGACAAACCCACGTAACCAGCCCAGCGACTGAAGAAAAAAAAAAAAAAGAGAAGATCTGAGATCACAGAATAGCTCTGTGTACAGATCGTTTAAAGCTGTCAATACCCGCACCAGCAAAGACAGAGCCACCAAGACCATTCCAAACATCCACACACGATGGAAAAACGAACGAGAACACTGGCCGGTGCGGCATCGAAATGGCTCCAAGGCAAACTCATGAAGAGCACCAGTACGCCGAGTATACCTCACCCGAACAAAATGCTTCGGAAGAAAATGAGACAGTGGTTGACTAGGGCAGTTATAAATTCTATACAAAAACCAGACCCAACCAACTCTACGACGATGCGCCAGATCACAAGGCACAACACCATCCAGCATGAACGCCCATCGACGAACCACTTTGTAAAGCAAACACAGATGACAATCGGCAGCAGAACCCCAAACTACGGAGCAGTATTCCCGAAGAGGGAGGACATTGCAATTTAAGCAGCGACGTGTCAATTCTACCGAGCCAAACACCCTCCAAGCACGCCTCATAAAACCAATTTTCTGCGATGCACGTGAGGTAACCGAACGAATGTGGGCTCAAGTGTAAATTTTGGATCAAAATTGACACCCAAGATTACCAAGTCATCGATCACAGGAAGTGACACACGATCCAGTATGAATGTACGAAAAGGAAGTCTCACCGTACGAGACCTGGACACGAGCATAGTCTTAGTCTTGGCCGCATTTAGCCTCATTCCCCACCTAGAACACCAGGAATCAATCACTTCCAAATCATGCTGAATGGATTCTGAAACCTCCAACCTATCACTGGGCTTATCGCAAACAGCCAGCAAAGTAACATCATCAGCCTTACCAACAACTAAATTATTATTATTATTAAATCACACCAGGCTGACGACGTAGGGACGGAGAAACTCCATGAGGTTAACAAACCCCCACGCGACCAGCCCAGCGGGTGGAGTAAACAAAAGAATGAAAAAAGAAGATCCGAGATTACAGAATAGCTCTGTGTACAGATCGTTTAAAGCTGCCAATACCAGCACAAGCAAAGACAGAGCCATCAAGACCATTCCAAACATCCACACACGATGGAAAAAACGAACGCGAATACTGGCCCGTACGGCATCGTAACGGTTCCAAGGCAAACTCATGAAGAGCACAAGTCCGCCGAGTATACCTGACCCGTAGAAAATGGATCTGGAAGAAACTCAAGACAGTGGATGACTGGGGCAGTTATAGATTTTATGCAAAAAACAGACTCCACCAACTCTGCGACGATGCGCCAGATCACAGGGCACAACACCACCCAGCATGAACGCACATCGACGAACTACTTTG
>LQNS02277097.1:37156669-37183334 GCA_001587735.2 Parhyale hawaiensis | reverse complement strand
AAAAGGAGCATGCCATTACTCATCTTATGCCCTTCTATGTTCACCTTGCAGACACGTTCAGAACACGCTCTATATGGAGCGACTGTGGCTGTTATCTATAGAGTATTCTGTTAACCCATTCAACCCATGGGGATTTAACTGAAGGTATCAACATCTCTCGAGGATGTGGGAACCAAATGCTGGGAGAATAAGTACGATTTCTCAGTACTAGCTGGTATTTCTGAATTTGCTAACATACTTGTGAGACATAATGGCAACTCTTACAAAGAATCGTGGCGATTTTTCGACAGTCAAATGTAGTATTTAGTGCTTTGGAGAATTCACAGGGTGGGGCTCAGGATTTGTTGAAAGGATAAAAAACCCTATTTGCACAAACCCAATACATATATCTCCAAGTAGGTTTTCCATGTTAGCGTATGCATGGTAATTGTTGCTAGCTTCAACAAGTTGAAAATGATGTATCGTGAACCATGCTGTCTACACATGTATTTCTCAAAGTGAATGAAAAAAATCACTTGTACACGATATGGTAAAAACCCTTAAGAAATTGAAAATAGTAATTTCGAAATGAGACGTGGGAACTATCGAGAAAACATTATCAGTATTATAATATTATTGTAGCAATTACTCCCATTATTATATTTATTTTGGATTTGAGTAGTCCCAATGATAGAACTAGTAAAAAAAAAGTTGTACATGTGATGCGAGAACTTTTGACCGAAAAGATGCAAGCGATTGTTTCAAACATTGGCTGGAATTTTGAGAATATTCCTTCTATATATTTACGTCAAAATTCGTACTTAGTATTATGACAGACGTATATAAGTAGCAAGTACTCGTGACACCGACTTCGGAATATGTAGTTTGCTGTTCACCGCTGTATCTAATTACTGGGTATTATCAGTGTTGAATCAGAGTATACCCTTTACAGCGCTAAAGGGAAGAACACTTAATTTTTCAGCGTTTAACCTAGAAACACTTCAACATGTTGTACTAAATACTATAAAAATATTATGAACAATAACAGTACTAAACATAATATATAAAATAAGAATAACAGTATCAATGACTGCATAAAAACTATGTCGAATCAATTTTGAATACTAGATGATGAAGAAAACTTCATTCCAATAGACGACTGCGAAGAGAAACCAGTTTATGGGAATAATCGTTAAAAATCACCTATACACCAACACTTGAATTATTTACAAAAAGCTATATTTTTTGGCCACCTACAAAGCAATCATGCGTCGTTACTCATCTCAAAGCCGAACTGCATCGACAAGCTGCATGCCGAGCGTACAACTTCAGAGTAAGATGTAGCTATAGTTCTTAGGGGGTAGAGGCGTTCCTAGCAGAGCTGTAAGGTTGTTCCCTTCTTCCAAGATTATCGTGGAAAATATCTGGGCAATTCAAGAGCGCTTCGAAGTTTACATAGTTTCGTAATGAACGAGCACAGACTCTGGACAAAACAGTAACAAGATCAGACATGTCCTAGACACGTTTGGGCGCAATCCAACACGGGCGTACACGATAAGACAGGAAGTATCTCGCCATTAGAGCACCGCTCCAATCTTGAAACTTGGCAATCGTGCAGTGATAACTTAGCATTAGGTGATAAGCATTGGTGCGTAAATAATTTATTCGGCCTGTTCACACACCAAGCCTTGTTTCCTTAATTAAGCTGCTTAAGCCTGGCATATTTATAACAAGATTAGGTACAGTATAATATTCTCCAGCACTTGATTAAACAGTTTGAATATAATTGCCGCGAAATTCTGTCGTCGAAACGCTTGGATTTGTATGGCTCCAGAAAGAGAAAAAAAAACGAAATAAAAACGCGTTGAAATTTATCTTCGTAGCCTAAGAAACAAGGGAATAGTCTTGTGTAGTAGGTATATTTGAAGGCGAAGGAATGGTTGTGCTGCTCTGCTAATGTAAAAAAGTTTGTCTATATTAAAACGACTGAAAAAATGGCATAGAAGCCATCACAAATTGTTCACTGAAAGCTTTAACAGAAACCATGACTTGTTTCCATCTTAACTCGTTTTAACGCAAATTCCTTGCTCACAGTATTTCTTAATTTAGAACTTTTCCTTAGGAACAAGTATAAGTGGAACAAAATAATGGAATTTTTCATTGCAAGACAAAATCTGACACCTATTTAGTACGAGTGTAACACTATGAGCCATGCAGTGTTAAATAAATACATGTTAATACCTATGTATTGCAATCAACAAAGGAATGCCCACAATTTCAAAATTATTACAACGCAACACCATATACTTTTCAAATGATGAACAACACACTAAGCCATAATATTAATATTAAGAACTGCAATTATTGCTTATTTAAAAAAAATTACAATTAAACTGGTGCAACAGCTAAGAACTATATTTAAATTTACTGTAATCTTACTTTCACCCTGAAATCGATGGAAATAACCTCACCTGTAACACTGAGAAGGACAACAGTTATGTTTATTATCATTGCCCATACAAGGTTTGGTAAAACTTTATTACACTGTAATTTAGATGTGTATGATTAACCGTATAAGCAATGGTAATTCCCCACAATGCTGAAGCAAAATTTATTCTTTTCAGGCATCATTATTTGCAGGAAACAGTGGTAAGGTGCATGTTTGCCACAAATTAATGAAAGTAAAGCGAAGTGAGATATTTTTTCTCCTCCATGGGGGCCGTGGCAAGTGTAACATTGGCCTCATCAATGCCCATGCTTTCGCAGGCGAGTTGCTTGGTTGTAGACACGCAGTGAAACTAAACGAGGTCGATCTTTGAAGTCGGCACCTTCCTCTTCTCATCTAGACGACTCTGTGAACGGTCATCCATCGAGCCTTTAGCCGGATGGTGATGTCGGGCTTGCTGTGGCCCCGAGTGGAGAAGAAAAGATGCCTTCATTTTATTTACTTCCATTGAGACACGCATACACCTCACCACATTAAGAGCCAATGACAATTGCCTAAAAAAGATAAATTTTAAGTCTGTGCCACAGAGAATTGTTTTGCTATTTGAAGCTGATCTGAAACGAGTAAGGTGAAGGTTAACGTTAGGACTTTTGCATAGCCCGATAGTTTTTAGTTTTATTATGACTCGATTTCATTCGTGGAAATAACATACGAGACGCTAAAGCCTAGTATAACCGTAGATTATTTTTTTCAAGTTCTGATTAAATTACCAAAAGAAAAAATTGTGCAGGTTTGAGTTTAGCTATAGTCGAAAGTTTAAGCCTCCGTTTCCGAGCAGAACAATATCACAGAGAAAAGAGCAAGGGACATATAGTATGCCAAGAGAAACGGGTAACCCATGCGCGAAGGTGTTCCCACACAGGATCAACGCGGATGGGAACAGCAAGTGGGGAAAGAAGAGGAAGAACAGAATAAAACATAAGCAAGAAGGAGCATAAAATCGGGAAGGAAGCAAAGTGGGCACGAAAGACAGACGTCCCGAAGGCCTAGCTAATGGCGAAGGTAACCTACACGAGCCCCCTAGGGTTGCCGGGCCCCATAACTTAGGATGGGCGAGCCCAAACTAACCTAACCCTATGGCTCATCCTACGCCCCTGAGGGGCAGGTTTGAGTATAAAAGAGGCATTTTAGGACTGGCGATTAGGTGAGAATCGTATGAGCTGATCTAAATTACTGAAGTACTTTATTTTGAAAAAGAATGTGATATAATTGGCCATTCGGTTAGCAATGAAATGACACAATGTATAAATTTAAAACAAAATTAGTATTTTTATATTGCAACATATTATTATGTGCACGTGGCCTGCGCCGTCAAGAAATGTGACTGCAGAAAATAATTTCAATGAAATTCTACTAGCTATTCGCGGTTGTGTTCCAAAGGATACATTACCCTCTTCCTTTCCTAATATTCTACTCAATTTGGACATGGTAATCTCAGGGCAAAACAAAAAAGTTATGTGGGAAGAAAGTGAAAAAAGCAATTAATATTAACGATACTGTCAAGAGATGCTTCAGAAGTCAATACTTCCTAAATTTCAAATTTCCTGCGTTTTGCCACGAACTCCAGCCTGGACAATTTTAACGTGCTTTCCTTAGAGCGCGGGAGGAAAAATATAAGCACACTAGAGCTGCACTCCGAAAGCGCAGACGCCGCCATGCCACGCGTTGCTAAGAGACAGAATGGCGGACGGCCGGACCAGCAAAGGCTGACGGATAAATTAAAAATTTAATCATCCGTTTCTCGTGACGTTCCTGTAACAGCTGCTGTAAGTTTCATCAAGATCCGTCCCTATTTTTTTAGTTATTCTGCCAACAGATAGGATAACAAACCTCAGCAAAAACATAACCTCCCTGACGATGGTAATAAATACATACACAAGGCAAATTACTGAATACCGTTGATGTTAAATTAAGCATATCTAGCCACTGGAAAAGTGTTTTAAGAGAGGGAAGAGAAGGGACATACAGTGTACTGAAGAGTGGACACCTATGTAAGAAAGAACAGAGCGCATGAGCGAATGAGAAAATACCTATAATTACCTCTTATCTAGAAAGCGTTTCTGAGGATTTCAGCAAATCCGGGTACATATGAGAGCAGGTACAGAGCAAACTGAAAACAAAGATGAAAAAAAAGAGGAAAACGAAACAGAAATTATCGATAGGATAAGAACCAGTTTCATTGAACCTCTGTATATTCAATATTCAGTAGCGAAGGCGTGTTTCACATAATACTGTTGTCACATATTTTCAGTCTAATAATGCATATAAAATCTGTGACCACACGCACGTATTCATTTTTCAGCCCAAGAGCTTCGGTCCGCCGCAGCACGTAAATCACCGACCCTTCCGGTATTTCCAAAAGGCGCCAGCCTATCAAATCTGGACGCCAAGGAGGTCATGGCAGTGCAGCTTTACCAAGAGCGCGCAGTAGTGTATATATTATATTCCGTATCCATATAATACGTATATGTTATACATTACATTGTATATTATACTGGCCTGCCCACGACCCTGTGGGTCACTTATAATCTAGCCTAGTTAGTTGGTTATATTTCAGTTTTACCACCTTAGACGCAACTCAGGCGATTCAACAGTGAATTTCATTTTTTACTATTACGTCATCATCAGTAGGAATATTTTATCTCGGTATTCCTGCCGGAAGAACTTAATTTGGCTCAGTGGGCTACTACTGGCGGGAAAAAGGCGCAAAGAATAGTAAAAGACAGTCGAGTGGACGGCTCCTTTTGTGGCCTTCCACACGAGAGAGACTAGAGGTTTCCCGCGTACTAGGTCGGCTATCTCGATCGACAGCCCACCTCACGGAACAGAAAAGGAAAAGTAGAAACCTACCTAACTTTACAAAACTAATCTCGTCAGCAGGAACTGCGGCAAGCTGTAACATCTCCTGCGGAATAGGCCCTCGGGACCATTGGGTGCGTGATGCCCAAATATATTGTGGCAGGGATAGGGCTATAATCTAGCCTATCCTTAAACCTATCCGACCTCCTCTCAGTTTATTCCCTACAATAGCGAAGATTGTGCATGGTGACAACCAAGCAAGTATGCAAACAACCAAACAAAATTATTAGAGTTTCAAGTGTATAGATTATTTTAAGTATATACAGTATGAATATTACTGCATATCATGTTATAGTATTTTATACTACAAAGATCATGCGTATAATACGTTGATGCCTCACTACCCACAGCACTCACTGCCAGGCGAGGAGAGGAAGTCCATAATAAGGATATGCAAATGATGGAAGCCACGCACGCCTGGGACAAACAAAAGGGGAAAGATGAGGTGGAGCAACAAACGAAGACATTCAGAACGAAGAGGGAGAATGTAATCAGTAAAACCAATATGAGAGAAAAAATCATTTCTTAGGTGTAGAGGCGATGGGCAGAATACAACGGGCTCAGAGGTAAAGTCAACTTGACCATTCACCTAAACTGGCAAACCCACCGCACTGGTTCGTGCTGCAGATACATGTCAACTGGCCCAACGCAAGTGCATGGCTGCAGCCGATTACTGATCGTTTAGAGCAATGGCGCCAACGACGGAAGGTTCTTACGCGACGACTTGCGACCACCGACCATCCCCATTTCTGGTTAGTACCTCCGCACCAGCATTCGATCACCGAATATTGACTAACCAAGCCAAGCGGGAGAACTTGACTGCTGGCAATATTCTCGAACCTACGCATTCCGCATTAGACGGCAACTCTCGCGTATCCTGATTAGCGTTAACATTTGAACAACGATCGTGGGCTTACGATTGAAACTATGGATCGAGTTGCAGACGGTAATAGCAAATCTATTACGCATGAGACTGTCAGCGATCCTACGCTGCTGTCCATCCACGAGAACAACAAACGGGAAAACAAGAGGAAGAGCAGTAATAATAAAAAAAAAACGCTTTACAAGCTGCAGCAAGAAAAAGAAGAGAGACGAGGTAGATACGTTGAAAGATGTCATGAGAGAGTATCTGGCAATCCCAGTAGCACAAATCATAAATAGCCTTCTGAGGCGGCCGAAAATTTCGCTAGGGTGGCAGCTAGCAGACCCACTCGGCTGCTAGTTAGGACACCAAAGAACTAGCATCAGCACCCTTTCGTAGTTCACACCAGTTGCCAATACCCTAATATAGCTAACAAACTGATGTGGCAGAAACGGTACATAGAGACTGAGTGTGAATGCTAGATGCTACAGCGTGCCCTGCGCCATGACGTACGCAACTACACAGGAATACCGTTAAATCTATACCTTTTTTATGAAGGGGGAAAATACACAGACAAAAACATAAATATGTAAATAGCTTTATGTATAAATATAATTAAATAAAATAAACACGCACTGATTTTCACTCTAGTATTTTGGCAAACTAAACTTTGAAGGACCCTTACAACTCAATCAGAATTTTTTTTGTAGGCGATTATGGGATATTATTCGATGCAACCCCCTAGCTATACGCATCGGATAATTCCTCATGAACTGCGGATAGGGTCGGGGCACGAGTCCTCATTACACTCAAGGAAGATTTCTTTACAGTTAAAAACAAGATCAGCAAGGTTTCTTCGGTAATAACTATATTAGCTACCGCAGATATATCAATGAAACATTCGATCTCATCATAGAAGTTTCTCACGTAGGTACAACTTTAGACGACTGAAAATTTTAATCATTTTAATAATATCGAACTTACACTCATTTAATATTGGAAAATTGCAAAGTATACAGCAAGAAGTCGGTTTCATATATACATACATACATACATGACCGTGTACAAAGCGGGAGTGCGCCAAAAATCCGTCTAACTAACCATTCTTTTCGTCAAATTGGCCATCGTTTGTGAACGCCATTATATTACTTTTCATGTTCAAGGAATTGCTGGTAAATGGGAACAGTCGTTGCCAGCGAAGGGAAAGCGAGGATGTATTGGCAGCGATGCATGTGCGTCCGCGCCCAGCGGGCAATGTCTGTACGGATCTCAGTACCTGTAAGGCTTTTGTCGAGGGAGGTTGTGTTATGCTGTGATTCGTGGGGATCAGCCAGGACTCTATATAGCAGCCCAGTGGTTCTGACTGCATCAAGTGCGAATTGCAAAAAAAAAAAGGAAATTTATTTTTTAGGCAGAATTGTGTCTCGTCGCCTACAGATAAAAAAAAATCGACACCGTACAAAAAGGAACCCTTTAATCTTTTTTGCCCATGCAAATAGGTTACTTGCAAGTTAATGGCTGGCTGTATTTGAATGATACACATGCCTCCATATGGCAGAAAGTGCCGTCTGAACGTTTCTCCTACAAGCAATGCTTGCGTCTCATAGGTATTCAAATTTATTTCTATGACTAAAACAATAAAAAATGATTCTATTTTTCAGGCCATCGGCTTTGCGATGAAAAAATAATGTTCGAAATCCGACGAGTATTCAGCCCACTCAATTGCATCGAGATTCCATGGAAACTCAAATATGATCGACAAGCCACAGATTTTTCAGACCTCCTACGAACAGACCAACAGCTTTAGACCAACACAAGAAGAGCCAGCTAGACAGGCACACACTCTACACAACAGAGATTTACCGTCAGTTCCAAGGTCCGCACTAACGAGGAATCTATTTGTGTTTATAAGCATTCAATGCTTGAGAGTCGACAGTTAAATGCCAAGTCTTTTCACACGGATGCCACGACTCTCAATTTTGGTCAGACTCGTGCTGTTTTTTAATGGTCTTTCCCATTTGGGGTCAATTTCTCGGTCTGTCTTGTCCATTTCCTCCTAACAATGGAGTCCTAAATTGGCGTTGNAAATGCCAAGTCTTTTCACACGGATGCCACGACTCTCAATTTTGGTCAGACTCGTGCTGTTTTTTAATGGTCTTTCCCATTTGGGGTCAATTTCTCGGTCTGTCTTGTCCATTTCCTCCTAACAATGGAGTCCTAAATTGGCGTTGCTAAACACCTGGTACTTCTTGGACAGGCCGCTGTGTGGTGGGCCGGCAGGGGGTCTCTACCTCTCTTCAACTGTATTCTGCCGTCTCTCAATTGGCTCTGCCTAACATGATACCTCGCTTGAAATGTTAGCAAATAATTGGTGATACGGGCATGATAATAGTCGTATTGGTACCGTCTGTATGAGGCAGCTCTGCCAGCAGAAACCTTGGCTGCTCTACAAACAAAGTTACCGTACGCACTGCAAGGTATTCGAACGGCTCGTTACATACTTGCGTCATATGTACTAACTTCGCACGTGTCTCTGGTTAAATTTTCCACATATATCTCTTAAATATTCAAAGTGAATTAAAACTCGCCCAGAAACTTGCGCAATTGTCTGTTGTCGATAAGGTAGCAGCAACACATTCGGGGACTTTGTACAGCCTACAGGGAACAAGGTGCTGTAGTGTGAGGTGGCCACGAGAGCTGTGGACGAAAGTTAACTATTTGCTGACACAGGTAAGACAATTGACGTATAGGTCAACATAAAACCGTTCTGCCAACTATTGGATCATATATTTAGCCACTAAAACGCCGTAGGTCAGTGAAGCTGTTCTACTTAGTCCAAGGGACGTTAGCAAATCCGCAGATAATTATATAATGGCTCCTTAAGGTATAAGAATTGCTGAATGTGAATGAAGTCATCCTGCTAACAATAGAAAGAACACCAGGAACGTTAGCATGTTTACGCAAATACGAAAACTGTTGTGAGTTTAGTCAGTCGTCTTACCTGTATAAAGATCCTCGCGGAAACTCTCAGCTCGTGGCAGAGTGCACCTCTTAAGACAACAGCCTGACAGACTTAGTGCCGAACAAACACTGCGTACCGGGCCCGGATCGACATACTGTACACTACACACGCCAATAGATCCTCGCTTACGCTTCGTTACGTAACAGCGGACTGCAAAACAGCAATTACTTACAGGTATGAGCGACAAAACACCGTGAATAAGTTTCAGAAATTGCTCTCTTTAATACTTAACCCACTTACAGCATTACAAAGTAATAAAATGACTAGGCTGAACTTCCGAAACTGGATTAAATACTTATAAATACATGAACGGAACTAGCCCCTATGAAAGGGCGAATGGAATTTATCGTGTGTGCCACGTAATGCTCAATGATTATACCAAGTACAGCATATTATAATTATCGTGGCACAACCGGAAACGGCTAGCATGCACCCTATCCAGTATCCAATATCTGTGCCCAATGTCCACAGGGGCAGCATCGAATATTCGATAATCGCCTATAAATTTCTACTTGCGCACCTACAAAAATTGGGTCACTGTGCTCTGTACGTGTTATAATAATGCATAGCATCCAGTACCTATGTTAGAGTAAAAAGTACCAGACCATGACTAGAAACTACCTTTGTACTGCACTTTACATGCTTCGACACAGTTAAGGCAAATTATTATGCGTAGTTAAAGAGGTAGGTGTTCAGAACTAGCAGCTACAGCTTCGTGTAAAACGCGGAAGCACATTGAAAATTTTGTAACTAAAGTACGCATTTAGAACTACCCAAACTGAATTCCAGGCCTCCCCATCATGTTAAAAATGTAAAAAAAAAGTTTCTGGGGTGGTTAAAGATTCTGTTAGGGCAGCAGCTACACGTTTGTGTGTAAAAGACATACATTTAAAATAAACTGGGGCATATAATTACGGCACGTATTTGAACTAGCATGTTTGTGTGATACGTGCACGCAACTACAAAACTAGGGCAAGTTATTATAAGGCACGTGTTTGGAACGTTCCGGGGAAACAGCCACAAACAATCTGGAGAATTTAGGGTAACCAGACGCTCTTGTTGGGAAAATGACGCGGCGCACACCCCTAAGTGGGCAGCAGAATGGTCTAAATTAAGCGATCCATCTCTCGGCGGCATATTTTGTACACTACACGAGGGAGGCTCCACGCTCTCCTATCAAAGGTGACACATGGAACTGTCCCAGAGACCACGGCTCGGTTCAGGACGAATAATTCGTTGCGGGGATATGGAAGCCGGTCATGAGGGGAAGGTTTTAATGCAGCTGCTTTATGACAGTGACTAATGAGGCTGCTGGAGTGCTGTTGGAACGATTAATGTAAAGTCCTAAAATGTCGGATTTCGAAATGGTCCAATTTCCAAGATACTCAAAGGACAACACATCCAATGTTTGATTTCAAAATGGTACAGTTGCAAAAAGCTCTACGTCCGAAATATGAGCGTAGGGTAAAACGCTTGAATTTTAGGTTTGGCAAAGATAATTCAACTTACAAGTAAATGAGATAGACATAATTAACATATTACTGTAAGCGTAGAATGGTCTGCTAAGTCATTATCCAAAATTTGGATGAGACCATTACACGTAAGACATATAGGTCGTAGCATAGACTTCCCAAACGGGAATTTCGTCATGACATTCTACTTCGTATCGATGTTTTGAGATCCTGAAATTTTTTGCACTAAGAAAAGTGCTGTCGCGAAAAGGCGCACTTTCCCCAGTATCGACGTGATATACGTGCTTTGGGTACTCCTGCTGTACGAAAACTGGGCACGAGCACGGCAACACAGGTACGTACTTAAGTGTGTTGGCGTACGGAAAAAACTTTCCTCAGCGTGGGAATGGATCAATTAGGTAAGATATTTCTCTCGGACATCAACTGCTAGTCCCTGCAGTAGGTACGTACGATGTCGCCGTAACACGGCAACTGCGGCAATTTCCAGAGAATTCCTCATTTGGAAGTAAACTTGAGGTCCTGGAATGCGTAATTATCCCAAGGACCACTTGAATTTTTAAATATTCAGTGGTTGCGAAGGTTGCTGTTACCCTCTATTTTGTAGTTCATGCACGGTAGGGTAACATGTCTAGTACCCGTCCACCATGCTAGTAGCCATCCACTTGGCCCTAAAAAAAACTTCCTGTGTGAAAACCAGCAGTGCTAGAAAGCCGTACATAGGCTTAAACTGTAGCCTAAGTAGTTCCCCACCATCCCTGAAAATGACGGGCAAAACAAATGAAATAAGAAAAATGGTGGTTGTTTTCCCATTTTTTCATGTTTTTAGTGAAAAAAAAAGGAAAACCACCACCACCTGATATTTTCTCATGTAAATTTTTTACCTACGTACTATAACAAAAACTAGTGTAAAATTGCTAGGAAAAGATTTGTATTACACCAGTAAAATAGGAATTAAGAACCAACAACAGTTACACGCGATTAGGGTCACATGTCATAGCTAAGAGTTGACCGAGTTCGGAGCTTTGGTTAGCTCTGGTAATGGACCTCATTGCCCGATCATATTGTAGAAAATCTGATCTGGAAATAGAGTACCACAATCGGGAGCAATTGCACCACTTACTTTTACACAGATGAACCTTATCGTAATCACTACTAGAGACTATATAGATTGAGAAGTTCGGTGAAAATTTAAAAAAAGAACAAATATAGAGATCAACATAGCAAGAGCAGCTTTAGGATGTTAACAAGTTTTATTTCATTATAAAAGAGACACTCTCCTTGCTCGAATTTCTATTAATTGAACAAGTTATATACTCAATCGAAAAAAAATCAGATAAATAAAATGGGAACTCGTTCTGCGTACGTTTCAGTGAGTATAAAATAATACAAATAATATAATAAATAATATAATCCGACTATAAAAAACATACATAAAATGATGAACGATTTGCAAACATTGGATACTTAGAAAACAACGGCGCTGTATCAAAACTTGAAATAAAAGCGGTGCGACTACGTTCGTAGCCCGGCTAGCTCAGTCGGTAGAGCACGAGACTCTTAATCTCGGGGTCGTGGGTTCGAGCCCCACGTTGGGCGATATGTTTTTGCTAAGTACTCGTAGGTTGGCAGCCGATGCTATTTGATGAAACAGTGAGAGCGGTCTACCTACAAAAATCTCTGTGTAAAGATGCTAATGTGTAATATAAATTTATAAATGCTGCCTCTTCTCATGCACGGAAAAGATCGATATTCACCGTAAAAATTAAAAGACTTTTCGGCCAATACTGGACACCCTACACGTCGGACTTGCATGCCCTTACTTATACAGGATGAGTAGCTAGTGCAGTACAACTCATTGAACTTTCGCAGGCATATATATTGTCTCCATTCCGAGATAAGTTCTACAGCATGCGTGTTTCCCCTACAGTCGACGTACGTATATCCTTTGTCTAAGACCAAAGGAAATCTTGAAGTTGTACAGTTGTATATACTACAAATTAAATTTTACTACACCTTTTTGCTGGCGGACTCTATATGGTGTCGGCTAATGCTACAATTCATAACTGATGAAATTGTACGTAGAATACGTTTTTAATTTTTTCTGTTTTGGAGGCTTCTCTTGCAAAAGTTTCCTCTATTTTGGGAATCACTGTTTGAAGAATTTTTCGGTCACCCGGTAAAATTTTCTTATGTTGAAGACAACCTTGATTCAATGAAAAACTATGTTCAAGGCGTTCACGGTCAGTTGGTAGCAACGCTATAAAAACCGACCTTTAGAAGTTATCCAACTCATTTCTAACTAAATTTGGAAAGATGCAAAAGATACAATACACTGACCAGATACGGTAAATCTAGATACGGTAATGGCTATAGACCGACCGGAGCCCCGGTCAAGAAAAACCCCGGCCATTTTCAGCGCCCCGGCCCTGTTTTATCGAATATTGCTTACCCCGGCCCCGGTCCCGGCTTTTCAAACTGTGAAAACCGGGGCTTTGGCCGGGGATTTTGGGGGAGGGAGGGAAATCACTTAGAGGCAACAAAACAAGTGTTCTTGGGTAAACTAAATTTTTTTCCGAGTAAACTGATTCATTATGAGTGACGATTCACCAATATTATATATCAATATGCTGTTTCAAACTACTGTCACAGCAAGAAACCTTGGTACTAGTTTACTTTAATAGGGTCCGATTTTTCTCATTTTTTCATTTTAATGCACTCAATTTTTTATGTAGAATTCAAACCTGAAGTCTGTTTGCAGCGATCGACTCTAGTTTTTGAGACATTTGACTATAAATTTCCCATTGTTTTTCTATGGGAGAAAATAGCCACAGTCGCACAGAAAAAGGGAAAACCTCTATTCATATTTTTTGGGATCAAGTTAGTTCCTAATAGGGTCACCGTGTATTTGCGCCTGTAGGAAAACAATGGGAACTTCACAGTAAAATATCTCGAAAACTAAAGCCAACCGCCACAAACACACTTTAGATTTGAATTCTACATCAAAAATTGAAAGGATTAATCTAAAAAATCGGAAAAAAATTGGACCCTCTAAACTAAATTTTTACCGAAACCTTTATGAGCCATAAATTCTTCTATTAGTATGTAAAGCAGGGTGCATGTATGTTCTTTGGCAATATGCACAGTATATATATTATGGCTAGTGACGAATGCATGTCAATCAATCAGCTAATTACGGTAGAAGTTACCATGACTCATCAAATATCTTCTGGTTTCTGCAGTACATCCTTAATGACTCAAATGATCTATAAGAAAACTTGAAAATACAAGATTAAATATACTTCCAGATTACTTCTTTCGCTCCCGGACTAGAAGTTAGTCACCTGTTACTAATAAGGTGTAGGACCCTCTCAAGCCCGTTATAAAGCAGCATGTAATTATGTAAGACATTGAGTCAGCAAGATTTCTAACGCACATTTGATCCATTTTGAACCACTCTTGCAGCAGTCCATTCCTTAAATAATTCTCACTTAAATTGAGGCTAAAATGAGTTATCACAGTCTAACTGTTGATAACATATGCTCTACTCTAGTCAAAATAGAAATTCTGGCCACCTTCCTCAGCTATTTAACGGGTTTTGTTGGCCCCGTCCCACTCCCGTTAATTTAGTTTTGTTCGCCCCGGCCCCGGTCCCGGCTATTTTGCTTTTGGTCGCCCCGGTCCCGGTCTTTACAAAATCTTCGCCTCGGTCGGTCTATACTAATGGCTCATTGCAGAGATTAGGGAGCGACACCACGGGACAATGTATGGATGAGCAGTTAAGTAGTAGATGCAAAATAGAAGTACCATTAAATAGCGAGTACTGCAAAGAGTTATTGTTGTTGAGTAGTTTAAACCTCCGTTTCCGCAAATAAGGCGATCTCAACGAAGAAGAAGGAAAGGACATATGATAAGTGAATAGAAACGTAGCACCCATGCATGAGAGCCTTCCTACACAGGATCAACGCGCTGGGAAACAGCAAGTCGGGAAAGGAGAGGAAGCACAGAGGAAAGTAACATGAGCAGGAGTATAAAAGTGGAAGGAAGCAAAGCACTGACAAGAAATTTTGCAAAATTCGTGTAATACTCTAACAGGTAATGACGGTGCAGGGTCAGCACACGAAGAGTAGATACGTGTTTTCATATTGTTAAAGATATGCACTCTTATATTACTATAGGGTACCCAGGCTGTAAAAGCTGACAGTATGGAATTAGCGAAGAACATTTTTATTTTTTTGCTTGTGGAACGAATTTTGCGGCAAAAAAAAAAAATCCAGTCATTCCTGTACGCCCACTCAAAGCAACGAAAGTTGGTCTATCATGAGTTCGGGGGAGCAAAATTTCCCTCCTGCAAATACAATCGCGAATATTACTTTTTAAATGGCTGAAAGTCAAGCGGTACCAAGATAATAAGGTTTAAACACAAGACTTTACTGGAAATGCTCACTGCACAGCGTATTCTGGATACCAGCAGCATCTCCGCAGGATAAAAACTTCGCTGCAATATGAAGTGAAAATGTTTCGGTCTCTGGTCAGCATAAAAAGTTTCAACTGCCACAAAGAAAGGGGGCTTAAGGAAAATAAAGGAAATGGATTATGCACGAAGAGAGGGAGCGAAAGCTTCGTCTAAGATCAAGCCTCTCATCTTCCACGCTCAAATTAAAGGTCATAAAAACATGCATAGTTTTTTTGCAAAGTTCTTTTCAGATAAATAATACACTGTATTTACTCTTCAGGAATTAGTTATGAAAATACAATTATTATGAGTAAAAATAGTGAAGCCATATCTGAACGGGGGCAAAAATCCAGTGACAACTTTCAACGTTTCAGGCCTTGTGTTAAAGTAAATTTGGATTTTACAGTGAGGAGTATCCTTGAGATCAAAGCTTGGTCATCCAATGATCTAGGTATGTTATCCCACCAAAAGCTTCTGTCCCATATGAAGGGAAATCACCTTCTGGACAGGTTATAAGATATGCAGAGCAAGCTGGGAGTGGATCTAATGAGAAGAGCAATTATCAATGCAACTAATGATTTCTTTTTACTTCATTACAGATTTCATTTACTTTATTGCACGATGAATTATTTAGGTAAATATTTATCAGCACGTCGTCCGATCACCGTGCACAAAAAACCTGCATTTAATACCAGAAGAATTTAACGAAATATTACATAGAACTATGTATGAAACACAACTTATAGATAATTATATGTAGATAACTCCATACATAATGTTCGACGAGAAGCTCAGAATTTTACCCTAAGTCACACTTGAACGTTCTGAAAAATACATAAATGAATGTTCGGATGCAAAACAACACATTATTCATTTCTGACAAAATACAAAAAAAAAGGCAGTGAAAATAAGAATGCCTCCTATGGAAACAAACTGCGACGTTCTGTGTATCAAATATTTGATAACAGCCGAAGTACCCAAATAATAATACCGTAAGTCCTTCCAAAATAAGAATGGGTGTACAGAAATTAGTAACTGCTGGCTGAAAAGTTCATATTTGCAGGGTGCTCAAATTATACGTTCCGCAGCGTACGGAACATTAATTATAAAAAAAATATTTTTAGAGTGGACTATAACAGTGGCAGCCAATAACACGTAAGCGTCAAGAGAAGGTAGCAACAGAGAACTCACTTTTCGAGGTTGCTAGAATTAAATGCTTGATAAGTGACGGCGCATTCATTATTTTTAGGCACAAAATTGAAAGGCTCGCGGGAAATAATAAGTAAGCGTTTGTATAATTGCCAGCTGCAGACCAGCGATAAGCGAGGCCTGGGCATTGCGTGCCTCTTCCAAACTTAGATGAAGCCCAACAGTTGACTTGATTCGGCTGATAATGTAAACAAGATGGGACTAAAAGTTACCGACATCATTTATAACTTACACACTTCAGACATAGCTGAAATATTTAAATGAATCTGCATAATGGCTCCTTAAGGCGCTATCTAAAGATCGTAGTGCAAATTTCTGGTTGGGTCGCCTGATAAATTGCTTAATCAACGTGGAATGATATTCAAATTTCTTTACGAGCCTCTTTAGGCGGACAGAGCAACGCATTATATTCATTAAAAACGCAGTTAAATTACCCCAATAAGCAGTAATTTCATTTTACTCTTCGCCGTCGGTAGGCACACGTACAAGATTTCAGGGCATGATAAGGCCACATTATGCAATCTCCCTCCTCGACTTTGCGGTAATTAACAACCAGGAATAATAATGCCAGAGTCTTGGAAAAAATATGCTCCAGTGAACGCGGTAATTTGAGACAAATCTGAATTCCCAACATATTCCAGATAAAAACAAGGTAATTGTCTCCAAACGTGTGACCTCATCAAACAATGGATGCATGAATTACGTGCATGTAGAGCAAGCGAGAGAGTTATTTAGTACAATGTGTGTTTCTACAATAGTTTATTAGGGGTAGTATAACGGGGGCAAATTGAATGGTCTTAATATTGCAACGACAGGTGTTTTATCACTGACACACATGACTGCAGTTGAGAACATCATGAAGCTCTTTAATTTATATTTTATTCAAGCACTACGACACAGATGCCACATGACACATTGGAAAACGGAAGTTCACTCAAGGTAAATAAGAGTGTATACAACTGCAGAAGAAAACCTTCGTCACTAGTGATGATTTGCTCGTGGTAATATGATTCAACAACAATTTTTCACAATTAGCATGGATTCAGTTCTTAACATTATGTTTCACCTTTTTCCTTACAGATCAAATTCGTAACATAATTATGTTCCACCTTTTTTTTGCTTACAGGCGAAACATTCGATAGTACAAAAAAAAGACTGAAAGAAAGAAGAGACGTGCAGTATGTGTAGCAGCACAAGCAACTAACGCACGGAAGTAGAAACCAAGAAAAGAAAGCGTATAAAAAGTAATCAACAACAGCATGACCCAATTATAGTCATGGGTGACGTAGCGCAGCATTCAGTCGTGCGCAACTACAGGGGTGTTCGATTGGCATACTTCCACCGAAATGATTTAATTTGATGAGCTTCAACCTGCCCGGAACTTCAACTCTCAACATCTGACTCGGATAGATTTTCAGGCGTCAAACGCCAAACGATTGAGTCTGAGGACAGCGAAAACTACAACATAACTGATTGGCGATTAACACGTGAAGCTCGAACCAAAGTGGCGAATCGCATGCACTATATGCCGGGGCCATAATACACAACCACACACACACACAACTTGATGCAAGGATAAGTGTACAGCTCGCACATCGTTTAAGCTACCGTATCTATGATACCGACTTTAAATACTATAGGTATATCGGGCCGGCATTACGAGGGGAATACATCATCGCATTCAAGTTGAGCGTGCGATGGTGTGGATCCGGTATCAGTAGAAGCAAGAACCCCGCACAATCAGTGACATTGATAACTACCTCCGCCAAGTACGTTATGTTTTTTTCGGCGTTTGTCCGTAAGTGTGTCTGTCACCAAGATAACTCAACAAGTTAAGGATGGATCCTTACGAAGTTTACAGGGATTGCTAGGTACATAAGGAGGAACAGATTATTTATTTTCGCTGAAGATCCATTTAACCAATTGCTCGCTTGTCTATTTTTCTCGGTAACAGGACTTGAGAAGTAAAAGACGGTTCCTCGTGAAATTTATAGGAACTGTTATAAATGTTAAAAGACACAAATGACCGAATTTTGGTGGTGATCCGATTGTCCGTTTGACTAAAAGATTGTCTTAGCGTTTGTCAGAACGTAACTGAAGAAGTTACGGACTATTCTTGAAGAAAATTGCAGAAACTGTTATTACTGTCATGCCATACAAATGGCCATATTTTGGTGATGTTAAAACGATAATCCTGTTATCATGACCAATTTCATTTTTTCGTTAACATTGCTTTGCTTATTTATATTCAGGTATGCGCTCTCAGAGTCTCTAGCTATTACCTCCGCCAAGGAGGTTATGTTTGCATCGGGTTTGTCAGTCTGTCTGTTATTCTGTCTGCCACAAAGATAAACTAAAAAGTTAAGGACGGATTTTGACGAAACTTACATGGGTTGTTAGGTATATTAGGAGGAACAGATGATTAACTTTTGGTGAAGATCTGTCCATCCGTTTGTTTGTTTGTCTCCTTATTTTTTGTCAGTGCAGATTTTCATGAAATTTACACGAGTTGTTGAGTTTATTACATAGAGTGAATGCTCAAATTTTTGTGATGATGTATCAGTTTGTTTGTTTGTCTCTGTGTTTGATTTTAAGTTTGTTGGTCCACTAACCAAAAAAATTATGGATGAATCTTTATGAAATTCTTAGAAATTATTAGTAATGTTAAAAGACATAACTGATTAAATTTTAGTGATGGTCGGTTGCTCCGTTTGTGTGTTTCACTTTTGTTTGTTAAAATGTTTGTTAGCGCAATAATTCTAAAATTATGGATCCTAGTGAAATTTTCAGGAATTGTTAGTGATGTTAAAGGACATAATTGATTAAATTTTGGTGATGATCGGTTGGTCCGTTTGTGTGTTTGATCAGTGTTTGTTAAAATGTTTGTTAGCAGCATAATTCAAAAAGCTATGAACCGATCTCAAAGAAAATTATAGACACTGTTAATACTATCAAACGGCGCAAGTGATCACATTTTGGTGTGGATACAAAAAAATAATACTTTCAGAGCCGATTTGAATTTTTCGTTACAGTTGCCTTGCTTGGCGGAAGTATGTACTCTCAGAGTACTCTAGTTTTATATTAATGGATATTATATAATATTAACTTACCATAATTAGTGACATCGAAGTTGAAGCGATTAACCGTACAATCAGTGGCAGTTATAATTATTTTAATCTTTCTATAATGAAAATCATTATTTAATTCATTAATTATATTATAGTTATCAATTATTTAGTGAATGGCATTCCCGTAGAAGCGATAAACCATATAATCAACAGCAACCTCAACTCTCGAACAACCCTAGTAAGCTATTAAAACACCCCATCCAATTCCCCTTAAGAAATACTGCAAATTGGAATAATTCATAAAAGATCCAAGAGAATTAGAAATTATGAAGTATTTAATATAATGATGTTGCTACTCAAAATAGAAAAAGAATAATTACAATATACATGAGGGATGAATTGTTGGGGTGGTTTAAAATGATCTGAAAACCCATGTAAGAAACTATATACGCGTTAATTTTTAATTACTTGAATTACTAGTTGAAACGCACTACTCTATAAGCGTCTAAATCGTTCCAGAAGGTTGCAAGATAAATCAATATAAAAAGTTGCAAAAGATACGATGACCGTAACGGAACTACTTCTCTGGAATAAAATGCACCAGCACGGAAAGTGCTTTCTCAGAGTTCTCGTATTACAGAAGGCGCCGATGTAGCAGCTATCAGCCAGTGCATCTCTGGACTTCTTCTCATAACAAGCCTCTAATGGGCTGGAATGTTACAGAATTGCTCCAAAGTGGTGTGCAATAAACCCAGTGAGCGAAGCAATTCAGATTTAGCGTGTTAGATATGGTATTCTTGTTCTGACGCAGTAGTAATTTTCAGTAGTGAACCATCTGCTCGTATTTTTCCACATCAACCATAGATCATAATTTGTTTTTTTTTATAAGCCAATAAGCCAGCGCTACAAACCAGAGGACAATATTTGAGTCCCAGCGTAGAACTTCTAATCCTAAATAAAACTAGCGAAAGTTTAACGTGAAGTTTTTATGAAAATGTCAGATGCACAAATATGAACTGCATTTCTTTTAGGTGACCATTCGGTTGCTTTAGTTTGAAGATAAGAATGCGGATATACTAGGTATGTATATCACTCTACAAAGAACGGGTAGTATCTGCAACAAAAGTCAACTGGAAACGAACGAAATCTTGCAACTGGAGGTATCGTAACCTGTAGCAATATACCGAGATTTTATTTTACTTCATCTAAGAAAATATATTACGATTCTTCACTTTCAACATGAGGAACTGTCACTAGAACTAGTAGTTTTTATAAGAGAACCACATAGAAAGTTATATGCAGCCCCCATAGCTGCATCCTAGCTCTGTGTACAGCAGACGCTTAACAAATAGATATATATTTTCAATTACACTATTAGTACAGTAGAAAATAATGCAATTTTTAACTGTCAGCTAGGAAAATAGGCACTATCGACAACTAGTACTTTTTAAAATGACATACAATAATATTTACACAACCACGATATGCAGCTGCGTCCATCGGGCACCGTAAAAGCGTTTTAAATGCATTTCAAGTGACAGTAATTACTACTATAAAAAACTTATCGTGATATTTTCAGTTTCAGCTTTTGTAATGAAAAATATCTTGAACGTTTGCAGGGACCGCAACTTCGTGTAATTACTTCGAATAGTGCAAACGTTCAGATCAAAAATGGACTGTTATTTTTATTAATTACTGCAACGGAAAATATAACGTAATTTTAGATCGGTTTAAAAACTTGAAAACACCTACAGGTAATAACTTCTGACTTCCCTCCGGCCTGTCAATGCATTTGGCAGATTACTTCCAAGAACGCTATAAGTACCTATCATCGAGTAGTAGCCGACACTATAGTCCGGTGGCATAATACTTGGTGACAGGCGGTTCAGTCCGTTGTACGGTGTTGACGATGTTGATTGTATTTTTAGATCGTTCGTATATAACATGACAATAATTAAACATGGTAAAATAATGTATTTCTTGGAGCTCATATCACCGGGAACACATTTTAACTATTTCAATAATGGTGGAACAGATTTTACGTGCACACCATAAAAAACAAAGATTTTACGTATATGCATCATTTACCTAAGTCGAGCCACGTCAACTAAATTGTTCAACAATTAGGTGGAATTTTTTCTCAAATTCTGTTAGTATTTTCCTAATACATTTACAAAGCGGGCTGACATTTGCCTTTTCACCTGTAATAAAATACTGCACAAAACGGGTCACTTCCTAAATCACACTGATGCCGTTCAGAAAATAAATAAACATGCAAGGGTTTTCTTATTGAAATAATTCGCGCATTAATGGATACACCAGGCGAGGTTGTCATCTGCCATAATTCTAGAATTTTGAAGATCCGATAGTGTGATGAGCAGGAGAAGCAGCCAGCGGCGAGGATCCATTTCACGGTCCCACGCCCTATTTCCCCTCGCCTCTCGGTGCCGGAGTGCTCCATGCAGTGTCAGTGGTCGAGACTCGAGCCCGAGTTCCCAGCGTGCAATGCAGAGACGCAGTCACTTCGCCACCATATGTGCGCGCGACTCCCCATAACATGGGATGTGCGAAGCTAATCCAACCGGACTTTAATAAAACTGACAGTCCTAACACCAAACAAACCGAACATTTAATAACTTGACAGTTTCTTGCCTACCCGTATAAAATCCTCATTATTATTATTATTATTATTATTATTATTATTACAATAGGGTATTATATACATAACCAGTTTATTATGCTGGAAGTTATACACTCTTAGACTCGAGCAAATTGTGATGTATGGAATATGGAGACACCCGAATATGGACGCCAAGGTAAGCATGCAGTAAGGTTTCACTGCTTATAACGAACATAGTGCCATTGCAAAAGTGACACAAAGATCGATTACTAAAAAAAAGATGCTGCAGCATTTAGACTTTACAATATCCTTGCTCAATGTGTACACATTTCGTGGAGGTGATCTCACAGAATATGAATATAACACTGCATCGACCCCTTGGACAATGAAAGAGAGAAAACACTAAATGGGGATGCAGCATATCCATTTTTCACACTGTACACATTTCTTGAAACCTTACATAATAAAACGCATGGTGTATTTATTTCCTGTCCGTTTTGAAGGAAATAGACGAAAAATAAGCCAGGTTGCAGATTTTGTAAATTGATGACCAGGTTCCAGAATCTGATCGTTATCTCTTTATCTAAGACACTTCTTGCTTGAAACTTCTAGAAATCGGGACAATATGCACGCAGCTTCTGGAGTCCGATTTTATAACTTTCTTCTCTCAGATCACAACGTATAAATTCGGCAGAAGACTATATAATGGAGCACTCACAAGATGATGATTCTTCACGGGTGGTAGACAAATAATTCTTCTAGCTTACTGTCTTCCTCTTCTTCTTCGACAGCAGTATTATTCCCGTTCAAGAGCGGTCGCTGAAGCAGATCTTGCTATTCTATCTATTTCTGTCCATTACCATGTGCTCCTCCAGCTCCATACTACGCATATCATCCCTTACACTGTCGTTCCCTGAAGGTGTGAATTTTGTTTCATAGCCCAATATTTTTGGCATTTCAGTAAAGCAGATATTCAAGTTCACAAGACCGTATCTTAGCTACGGAGCGCTAACATGCATACAAGCCGACTAGAGTTGCAATGTTTTACTCAGGATTAATTTCTGCCTCTCACAATTGAAGACGCTCACCTATCAAGAAGGAAGATGGGGAACGTATAATTAGTACGACACTACCGCAGTCTCAAGATCGAAGATCTGCTACGAATGCATGGAGGGAGATGAATCGTCTATGCGATACAGTCAAGAAAGACTTGAAGAAGAAAGGTTACAGAAGTGAATGAGAGCCGCTGGTAAGCGTGAGCGGAAAATGAGGAAACGACAAGTCAGAGAAAAAAAGCCCTAAGGTTGTAAGCACGACAAAGGATCAATGAAGAAAATGAAGCAGGTCAGAGAAAAGAAGATTCCGCAAAGGCCCATATTAAAAAAAATATCGATTTTAGCGTGAATTTTTTTCATGCGCGGGTCCACTAGTGTAATGCTATAAATCTAATACAATACGATTACGTTAGGCAAAAGTGATCACATACAACGTTTCACAAAAAATACTATAAACTGAGAATGCACCATCGACATATGCGAATCACAATGTGCGTATTGCGCAAAGGTGATCTCGCTTACATTGAACATAATTGTTATAGAAGTGACCTCATAGTGTTACAAAAATCCCAAAGAATTGTCATGCAGCATCCAGATTTTCATTTCACAATGTACACATTTCGTTAAGGTGATCAGGCACAGAATGAACGCAATTGTTATAGAAGTGATCTCATACACCGAGCGTGCGACAAAAGCCGCGTACTCAGCCGCGACGGGAAGTGGTGGCCATTGGCGTTTGGAGTTGCCTTGTGTTTGCGTGATTCCATCGAAGTAAATGTCAGGTTGATCGACTTTTAGGAGTCTCTTACCACCCACTTAGCAAAGCACGATACCAAGACTAGGTGGTTCTTCCCAAAGGAAAAGACTTCATTCTTGGTTACCGACCTAACGGCTATAGAAATTTAAGCATTTTCCTCAGTGCGGCAGGATTTATTGACACAACCTTATATGCGTCTGCTTAATGTGTAGCCGATATATAAAACGAATCCCCTCTGTTTTGACAGTCATGGCCATTACTGCTTTGTCTCATATTACACACAGAAAAATGGTTGTTTGTCATTAAGCAAAATTAGTTAACTGTAAACTACCTTGTCGTTTGAATTTGCGTCAATGCACATTGTCGTTTGTGATGTACAACAGATGAACAAGAGCGTTGTGAGGAACAACAGTGTCCTTTACGATGAATTATTATTGCTTTGTAGCTAAAATATTGCATCGTTAGTAATAAGAAACCAGGTGTTTTTTTATTGTCGTAAAGAACATACATTTCTGCGTGTACAGCGGTGTACTAACTGCAACATAATCGAGCTTCCAATCATGTTTTTTTAGTCCGTATATGAAATGGAAAAGTACCGCAGGCAAAGGTAGCCATGCAGTACGCAGAAAGTTAACATAGAAGTGAGAGGAAGCACTTTTATTGAAATATTACGTACTGTAACGAAGCAAATGACAGGTAAATGAGTACCACACACACTTATGATGAACAGCCTGCAGAAATTGCTACGAGTAGTATTCGCCTCAGTAATTGTTTATAAGAGGGGCTCGCGTTGTTTTCTAATTGTTTCGTACAATGATTCGTTTTTCTGGAACCAATTATCAATATTATACAATTTTATGTCGGTGCCATGCATAGTTTTCGAGATATTTCACTTTAAAGTTCTCATTGTTTTCAAATGGGAGAAAATAACCACAGTCGCACAGTATAATGGAAGCTTCTTTTCAGTTGTTTTTTGCGCTAGGTTACGTTAGTTAACCTAACATGACCTAAATCCTAACCTAAAAAACCATGAAAAGAGGTTTTTCATTAATTACACTGTGCGACTGCGGTTATTTTCTCCCATAGGAAAACGATGGGAACTTCAAAGTCAAATATCTCGAAAACAATGCATTGCGCCGACTTATAATGTATATAATATTGCTCATTGGTTTAAGAAAAAACGAATCAATGTACAAAAATAATAGAAAACAACGCGAGCCCCCCTCGTAAACAATTACCTTCGCCTCACCCTCCATATTACAATGACATTGCCCATTTATTAAGAACCCATTGTGTTCTTAATAAAAGCTAATTATTATTATTATTATACGTTTTCGTTACAAAATGGTTCTACAAGTTGCAATACCTTACTTTTGTTGCTGAAATAATTATACGACTTGCCTTCGAAACGCATCAATTTCCAATACAATTTCGAAACACTTTCACTTCAACGTTTCCGTTACTAAATTGTTTCTAAGATTTCATCTAAAGTAGCGAATGGGGAGAATTATTTTCAGGCCTCACCCTTAATATGCGTAGCCCATTACATATTATGACTTCCGTTAGCAAAATGCTTAAATATTTCCGCTACACAATTGGATTCAAAACTGCTATCTATATAAAAAGAAAATATTAGCAAATGATTCAAATAATTTTAAGTGAAATACTTCTGTAACTAGAACGACTTCAAAACAATAACTTTTGAGACATGCCGCTAATGAACATTATGATAAACATGAGTCAAACATACAAACGAACCTACCGATCTGCACCAAAAGTTAATCATTCAAGTCTGTTACCATTACTAACAACTCCTATAAATTTCATAAGATCCATTCATTGTTCTTTGAGTTATTGTGCTAACAAGATAAAATTAAAAACAGTGACAAACGAACGAACAAACGGATTATGATAAAAATTTGGTAATTACTCTTAGTTACATACCTATACAACAACTCATGTAAATTTCATAAAAATCCGTCCATTACTTTTTGAGCTATGGCATTGAGAAAAATGAGGCAGACAAACAAAAAAAGGATTTTCAAGAAAAGTTAATCATTTGTTCCTCCTAACATACATAACAATCCCTGTAAATTTCGTCAAAATCCATCCATAACTTTTTGAGTTATTTTGATGACACAGAGACAGAAAGACAGACAGACAAAAATACATACCCGACGAAAATATAACCTCCTTGGCGGAAGTAACAAGCGACTTATGGGGACCTTAGAACTATGACGTCGGTGATGCCCGGAGGGTGTCAACTGTTCGGATGAAACAGTAGCTTTGGGTGCTTAGATTTTTGTTTAACAGCAAAGAATCTTCGGAAATTTGTGGTTCACATTTTCCTGTTTTCATGGATTGTTCACACATCACGCTACGGCCCTTTATATTCTTTTGTAAACAAAATAATACATAGATTTTTAATAGTAAACGTTTTTGCTGTAAAAAATGATTTCAAAACTGGCGTTTAAAAAGCCTCCGTCACCAAACTGTTCCCCTGCTTTGGGTCACACCGTGGGATGGATCAGTAACTGATGGGAAGCTTCAGACAAGCACGAGTTCAACAAAAGCAACGCACTATGGACAATGGGCCCCGTAATGGAACCCTATTGGTGGTAATCTGGATCTTCTGTAAACCAATTGCCTACCTCGTCGAGACTTAGAGCCAGCAAATGCGAAACTGTCGGATAAGCGTAAGATTATGGGAGCTTTTGAGGGGATTACTCCCAAGATAATCATCATTTGTGGGAAAATTGTTGGAGAAACGGAATGGCGCATACCTTCTGTTTGTTTGTTCATC
>LQNS02277097.1:37131829-37144627 GCA_001587735.2 Parhyale hawaiensis | reverse complement strand
TCCAAGGTATCCAACTTTTTTTTCGCCTTTTGAAATCTGAATTTTCTCCTATCTTATTAGTTCTATTTTTCCCCTATCTAATACTGAAGAAAAAGATTCCAAGGTACCCCACTTTTTTTGTACATTTTGAAATCTGAATTTTCTCCTATGTTATTCCCAAAGAGCGTGACAGGAAAGATATAAATATATAAATAAATAAATAAATAAAAACACGACGCGAATTATTACATAGTAGATTATTATTATATTCAAAAGTTTAAGTCTCCGTTTCCAAAACAAAGGCGATGTCACAGAGGAAGAATGAAGAGACACATGGTGTGACGATAGACACGTGGAACACATGCACGAGGGTGTTCCAACACAAGATCAACGCGCATGGGAACAGCAAGTCGAGAAAGAAGAGGAAGAACAGATGGACGAAAGATCAGTAGGAATAAAAGGTGGGATGGAAGCAAAGTGGACACGAAACACAGACAAGACGATCGTGATGACGACCCAACGGGTCACGGGTCGTCTAGTTAGCTATAAAACTTTAATTTGTTTTGAATTACCCAGTTTTACTCCAAGAAACGTTTCCTGTCAGTTCAGTATATGCAAAAACGAATGGCAAGCGAGATGAATCACTGAGACTAGTAAGCACTCCGCAGCTCTACAAGCAGCTACGATCATTTTCTATCACCGTTAATAACTATTATCTAGAGTTATTAGAGTTAAGCTTCGCAACTCTCGAGGTCTTCAAAACGCTTGAAGTGTGGATGGACAAACAATTAACGTTTTTTCCAGGTTCAGAAAGTTTGTAGAAGTGCGAATGGTACGCGACTATTTCTCCGGACAATGAAGCATCTCTTAGAATTAAGATCACGTATACTTGCCCTTACACTCATTCTTTCTTATTTTGATTACAGGGGTACGACTACCTTACTTCGGATGTGCAAAATGCCCAAAACTTTGTGTCGACAGTCGTCCTCAACGGCAAAATTACGACGAGTGATCATCCCAGTCCATTGCTAAAAAAGCAATGCGCCTATATTGGCTCAAAATAAAATTAGATGAAGCCCAAAACATTTTTCGTTCAATACATGGTGGTTTTGGGAATGCCGAAGTTGTGCAATTTACCCGCAATAGTAAAACCAGTGGATGATCTCGTGGGCGAAACCATCTGAAAGTGTGCTCCACCAGCACTAGTAAAGAGCACTTTCTATTTTTCGGAGCTCATCTTTGGATCTTCTAGCTCCGATACACGATGCGACTGATTTCAAACAGTTCACCAAAATGACGCTGTCACATTTTGAGAATTTCACATAATTATGCCAAACATTTGCTTAACGAAGGCGACAGACATTCACTCGCTCTCGGCGAAAATACCAACTAGCCTGTATCTTTTATACCTTGAAAAAAATCACAGATATTGCTCACGCATAAATAGTATAGGCATTGAGTTTAGTTAGTACTACGCTCCGTATTTATAATACTACTAGTCGACCCTTGCTTGAAAAAAATTCAGGCAATAATCGAAATGTTTGCTTAATAACTATAGGCCGGTGTGGAATTTTCTATTCTCTGACTTGCTTTTTCCTTTTCTCCATTAATCCTTTGTCGTGATCACAATATAAGGTCCTCTCTTCTCTGACTTGCCGCTTCCTCATTTTTCGCGCTCATGCTTATCAGCAGCTCGTATTCTGTTCTGTAACCTTCCTGCTTCCAGTTTTTTCTTGACACTATGTCGCATAGACGCGTCATCTCTCTCCATTGGTAGCACATCTTTGTTCTTGATACTGTAGTAGTTTCGTTCTTCTTTTACATTCCCTATCCGGTCTCCTTCTTTCGCATGCGTCTGCCATGTGAGCGGCAAAATTAGAATCTTGAGTAAAACCTTGGAGTAAGTAGTAGAATTTTTGCTCCAAGAGTAAGACACTGCAATAAACTTGAATGCAACTCCAGTCAGCTTATATGCAATGCGAGCGTACCGTAGCCATGATACTGTCTTTCAAACTCAAATATCTGCTTCATTGAAGTGCTAAAATTCTGGCCTATGAAGCGAAAACTGCTCCGTCAAAGAAAGATAGCAAGCTAGAAGAAATAATTGTCAACTGCGCAGTGAAAAGTCATAACTTCGTGAGTGCTTCGTTGATCATCTTGAATTTATAAGTCTTGACCTGTGAGACTGCAGAAATCTTTGTTTCGATTTCAAGAAGTGTTTGAAGCAAGTTGTTCATTCAGATAAAGGGATAAGGATCCCGCTTTCGCCATTTTCTGCAGCCTGGCTGTTCATTGATCTCCATGAAAACGCAACTTGACAAAATCTGCAACCTGGCGTATTTCCTCAAGAAGCGGACATATGAAATAAATACACGAAGCATTTTATGATATTAGGATTAATTCTATTCTATGTAATAATTTTTTATATATCTAGGATGAAAATATTAAACCTATATGTTTCTTTGCAAAATTATATAACCTGTACAATGTCTTTAATGACAGGCGGACACTGACAACTCACTACTGTAAATCTACCGACAACTGTTAATTTGCTCCCATGTTAGCCTTAAGACAGAATACCTCAAGATGCTGCGCCCTTAATATGCAGGGCACAGCATCCAGACGAGCAAATGAATGTATTTTTCTTTCTTTCTTCTGAATAGCTGAGAATCTTCTATCTGGGCGCTAAATAGAATTAGTGATCCTCAGAGTTGAAGCCTTGATAAAGAGTAAAAATCCAAGACAATTTCTTGAAGTAAAATGGCAATTAAGGCATTGCTATTACACAATATTTGGTCACCTCAACAGCACAAGCGTTAAAGAGCTTCTGAAGTGGCCTAGAATTCTCTTGCAGAAAAGGTCACGTAAGAAAAAACTGCGGTCCAATGCACAGAGAAGAAACTCATACGATTAAACAGTAAATTCAAAAAATATATACTTATATATATATATATATATATATATATATATATATATATATATATATATATATATATATATATATATATAAAGAGTACAAGATAGACTGAGTAGAAAAAGTGAACAGAGCAAAACAAAAACGGGAAGAATAACGACCCGAGGACCCATGGCAATTACCCAATTAAAGCAAAGTTAACTTTTGCAATCCTCAACTGGGGACGCTACTCCCCATGGCATCAAAAGGACACCTGACGCTGCCCAAACGGTGCGTCATCAAAATGTATCATTTTTTAGAAGCCATAGGCGCCTTTACGTAATGAAGGAAGCGATGCAACAAGAAAATTTCAGGAAAACTGATCTCAACGTACGTGATAATATGCAGGAGGCACAAAAGTATTCACACACAAGAAAAAATGTTGCCTAGATCCTAACATCTCGTCATGATGGTGCATTAGAGGACACGATGTAATGTGACACTATATGCGTTCTTTTGAAACCATAGATTACCGTTGTGAATGTTGCACAGGCACAGCAATAACTAAGGCATTGCCGTATGGTTAAGAGCTAATTCAATTTAAAAAGTCCTTAATTTCGGGGTGTTCAGTGAATTACCGCGAATGAGATATTTAATGTAAAGATAACTATTTAGAGAAGCTACCCAAATTTCATCCAAGAAGAGTTCACTTAAAAAAAAAACAGATTTCAGGAGTCACGTATTTAGTAAATTATTCGGAAAAAAATATAGGCACAGAATTCCGTGTACTGCCAGAGTGCACTACACATCACAACTTTAATATTTCGATAAAAAATACAGCTCTTTGATTCGATGTTGGATGAGATTTTTTAGCATAAAGAACACTTGTATAGATGTGTTCGATAACAGGAGGCCAAGCTGGCGAGGCTGATGATACGGTCCATGGTACACCTGAATATAATTATACGATAAAAAATATACACCGGCCATGACGTATAGAGCACACATTTAATAAACACATCATTCTCCCAGAGCTAACGATGGAGCGGCGCAGCTATACAGGGGGACACTCACCCACAACACAAGCGATAGACATCGCTCCAGTTGATTATCAGCTACGACACATGTTCCATAGAGTTATCAGACGAAAAAATATAAATCTAGATGTGGTTGGCTCAGACTTCAAATTGCTGGTGAACATTATGGAGATACGTAAAAATCAATAAACATTGTCAGTGGAATTTCCTAAGGAGCGTCATAGATACACGCTTATTCGGGAAGCTATACGTAGAAGTTGAAACTCCATAGAAATTTAGTTGTCAGAGCAATTTTGGAAAAAACAGTTATGATCATAAATTAAAAACTTCAATGAAGGACAAAAGGACGCTATAAGCCAATGGGCTTCTTGGACTTATAAAAAAAAAGAAACTGTGGGGGACTGTGTTGTTAGTGCCATGTAAACAGATATGACAGCGTTCTGAGCTACCTTTGCGGTTATCCTGTCACCAAGCGAATACGATTCAAATAGCGTTCTTTCAGAGATAGTTGAAGATTAATCGGGGAATTGGGGTTTTGAAAGATTAAACCAGTAAAAAGGAAACAAAGCATGGTGCCAATTAACGTGATGAGTGCCATGGACAAAATATGGATCGTTGCAGGGTGCAGCATTTTCACAGTCAATTAAGCTCCATTCACTCACTCCAAGTATTACCCTTATACAAGTCCTGTTACGCTTTACGCTATTTTACTTTGACATCGGCTCTCCTTTGCCATATATTGTAGCATAAGTTGGCTCAGTGCGCTACTACTGGCAGGAAAGAGGCGTAATTAAAGAATAGAAAAAGACACTCCAGTGGACGGCTCCTTTTGTGGCCTTCCACACGAGAGAGACTAGAGGTATCCCGCGTACCAGGTCGGCTATCTCGATCGATAGCCCACCTCACGGAACAGAAAAGGAAAAATAGAGAACCTACAAATCTAACCTCGTCAGCAGGAACTGCGGCAAGCTGCAATATCTGCGGAAAAGACACTCGGGAACCTTGGGTGCGATATGCCCATGTATATTTTGTCAGGGATAGGACCCGCCAGAATATACCTCTGAGGGCTGTTCCAGCGTGAACGTTGAACATATGTGCTGTCCAGTCTTTTTTGACAGTAAGGAACGCTATGTTAAACTAGAAAGCATTAATCGAATAGTCAGAGCTATATGAATGATATCGATGGACACTTCGCAATATTTCACGTTTTAGTGACGCGACCCAAATCATCCAGTGTTGAATGTATATGAATGTAGGTATGTAGTTGTAGACAATAAGTGCGCACAGACTTGTGAAGACAACGCTACCAGTATTACGACTACAGCGTTCAACTCTGATGGAAACTGGGGTTGCATAGAAGCAGAAGTGTAGTTTTACCTTCAGCGGCGGCCCTAGTTTTTGGTATGGAAGTAGAAGATGGGCGTCAAAAAAATAGCAATCCTTATCCGTAAAGGTATTTAAAAACATCGAACAGCACTTTCTTTTAGGTACATTTGGTTAATTTAAGAACACTGAGGTCGGATACCAACTACAATATGAAAGAGAACATATAATTTACTGTTTAATTTTAGTCCCTTAATGCGCAGAATTGATCGCTTATTTCATACCTGATAGCTTAATGAATTCAATCAAACAGGAGCTTCAGAAAAAAAGAGGCTGCATATAATTGTAAGCATTCTGTTCACTTATTCAGTAATGTATCCGTCAACTTACAGAAAGTTAATAATGTGTAATAATATGATCAAAATTAATTTTGCCAAATGGTGCATTGTATCTCCAGTTAAGAATAGTTATAGTCAAGTTAATGGTAAAGACTCCATTAACTTTATTTAGCTATTATACACAGACACTAGCTTCAGCCACGGCAGAAATGAGCGTTTTCCTTCAAAATTTTGAATGCAACATAGAAGCAAAATACTCCTGAAATCACATACCATCTTCAATAAAAAGGGGATACCTACTGTTGAAAACTTTAGCCTTGTTGATGGTAGTATTTACGACTAATTTAATATTCAGAAAGCCGTTGTCAAATACTAGCTTCGGTAACAAAAGGAAGTACTATTTTTCCAGTACGACCGTAAAAATCAGTAGATGGGCGCGATATTAGTCCCTTTATCTTGCACGTTTCTTAGTACCTATAAGGCCAACAATTTTGTCCCAAATTATGGTTACTCGAGCGTGTTTATTGCCCAATGCTATCACATTTACGTCGTTCAAGTCAATAATTACTTATCAGGCATATATCTACACAGGCACACCCTCTGCCACCCGATGAGTCTTATCAGGTGGACCCATCTACCGTCCCGGCCAATTCCTCCGGCCCTAAACTTGCCGCCGTCTACCAGTCAGGGTGCACCCGGTGAGGTAACACGCAGGAAACTCCGAATCTACCGCGGGGATGCGGATTGATAACGATTATTATTAGTATAATATTATCATCATCATCTGTATAGTATGAAATTACAGTCCTTTACAGATCTCCATCCACCCGATGACGTATCTTACTTGCACCTACAATTAGGAACACGGAGTGATCGCTAATTTTTACTACTATCAATCTGCCATAATATACTACGCGGTGTGGACACGGTGAAGATGTGCGTTTGATCTACAACCGAAGACATGTACAACTTCGGATTATCCTTTTCATTAACTTCCAGTCACCCAACATTCGAGGTCTAAAAAAATTAAGGAGCGTACTTGATACCCAGTGATGAGGACCTCTTTCGAACGTATACTGTCATAACCTTCAGTAAGCCAACACTGTATGGGCGAACGCGTCTGGCTATATAGATATCATCATTATTACTTTAGACTTGCAGCTACCCAACGGCGGGATTGCACAGATGGGGTGAAGCATTGAGGGCACTTCAATCTTCTCTGGGACACACGTACGTCAAATTATTTTATCATGTTCATATTACTACAACAATTCGCAACGTAACAGTTGATGCGTACCGAATGTAGGGAAGCACCCTCGTGCTTCGACCCACAATTGCCAAATGGACCAAACCTGACTGTAACGATTCAACGTTACCAATATTTTGTGTGCAAGAAGGTACCACCCAAGGTATAAGAACGTTAATAGCGAGCCAGACAGATAATAATTCTGCGCGTTTCAACAAGATAACAATATCATCCTTATACCTCTGTGGCACCCGAGGTATAAGGACAACATCCCAGACACGCGTTTACTATCATTTCTACGTGTTTGCAACACTCACAGAACCGTGATGTAACACAGATAAACAGGATTGGATCACTGAAAGACGGCGGAAAAGTGGTGACATGTTAACTGCTACGTCAGCACCTATAACGTCTGCATAACAGATGATGTTCTTGGACCTTTGTAGCCAATAGCCAACTTATGTACCCCATTTGAGACGCGTTTGAGCAGTTCATCAGTTTGCAACGGAGTTTTGTGCTGTTTTTAGTTGAGGTCTACGCCTTCTGTAGAGCAGCTCTAGGGAACGTTAATCCAGACTTCGGTGTTTGATCCAGATATTCAATTTGGAAAAATTGGCCAGTGTGTCAGAACTACGTCGTGGTCTCATGCTGAAACGCTCCATTTACTGCTTCTGTGAGATTCCCAGCTTTGTAAATCAGTCAACAGAAGCAAAAAAAAAAAAACATGATGCATACTACATATTAAAATTAGCTGAAACAACTGTTCATAGCAATATAAAAGCAGTTGATCGGACGAAGAGTTTCTGGCAGTACGCGTGCCGATCGAGCCTCGATCTTGCCAACGCCGATAAAACAACTCACCCCAACCAATTCTGCTAATTCTCGTCTAGCTTAGCCATTAGTATCCTCAAAATGTCAACGCGTGCACAAAGGAGCACTACGCTTGGCTTTAGCTTAGGAGATAAACCTCGCTTTGAAAAGTATAATCAACTAGCCATCAACTGCGACGGTTCTTTCATAGAAGTGGAACATACTCCAGGAGCCCGCATATAATTATATGGATAAATGGAAAACGATCGAAAATCGTAGAACATGACGTACATACAGATTAGAAAATGCAACGAAGAAACGCTGTTAACAGAAAACATAGAACACATCCGTACACGTAGATTTAGAACACGGGTTGAACATCAAACAGAACTTTTCAATACATTTTGAAACTAGAGAGCACTCTAGGAGTGCATACCTCCGCCAAGCAAGGCAACGATAACAAAAAATTCAAATTGGTTTTGAAATCAAGATATTTTCTTTGTATCAACAACAAAATCTCAGTTGTGACTTTTGGTGGTATTAACTATTTCTGTAATTTTCTTGAAGATCCGTTCATAACTTTTTGAGTTGTGCTGCGAACAAACATTGTGACAAACATAAGTCAAACACACAAACAGACCAACCGCTCATCACCAAAATTTAATCATTTATGTCTTTTTTAACATTACTAACAACTACTGTAAATTTCATAAAAATCCATCCATAACTTTTTGAGTTATTGTGGTAACAAGCATAAAATCAAACCCTACAACAAACAAACGAACAAACAGGTAATCCCAAAAATTTGGTCACACCTTTATTGTTCTCTTGTTACAATTGAAATTCTCACAAACTTACAACTATTCACTCTTCGTAATATACCTTACAACCAAAGTACATTCCATGAAAATCCGTCCATAACTTTTTGAGTTATGGCTGTAAGGAAAAATAGGCACACAAACAAACAGATGAACGGATTTTCACCAAAAGTTAATCATCTGTTACTGTTAACATGCCTAACAACCCCTGCAAATTTCGCAAAGATCTGTCCACAACTTTTTGAGTAATCTTGGTGACAGACAAACAGAACAACAAAGAGATAGACAGACAAACACGAAAAAATATAATTTACTAGTGTGAAATTTTCTTGGTGCTGAATGTGGTCTTTGCTCGGAATTGCCATACGCTGGATTGTTGTTCCGCTCAACTTGTTTCTGTGTGAAAATGTCGGATGCGGATCTGTCGGTACCGGCAGAAGAAACAGGATGCAACATCAAGTAGAATACATCTATAGAATCGGTCGTTAGCCCAGCATCAAGCAGAACGCAACAATACATACATACAGAACTGGTTATCCAATTAACATCAATAAATAAATATATATATATAGAAGCGGCAATCCAAAAACAGACAAAATATAACCTTAGTGCATGTAGATACAAGAAATCTAATAGAAACCAAAATAAATTTACAGTTAACCGGTGGAAATTTATGAGAACGCAGAAAATAACTGAGATGTATCAACCGCATTCAAAGAGCACGCAAAATATGATAAAACAACGAAAATAAAAACACCACCCCTGGCAAAAGACGATCGAACAGATGAAACGGAAATATAGCAGGCCACAAAATAAAACCAAATGGTAGAAACGGTTATCCAACAACAGCACGCAAACGGCAATCAATCTTCAGGGATAATTTTGAAGCCAGCTGATGCGAATTGGCAGATGCAGGATCACAAGAGGCAGGGCAGGTATATAAGAACACCACCAGCAGCTGCTGCTGCTGCATGTACATGCCTCAAACGACTTGAAGAGACGCATACTTTCCTGACTGTATCTGAGCACGATCTCAGGACCATGGAGCTGATCTTCTGAAGTCACACATCATGGAATTAGTCCCATGTGAAGAAGATTGATGTTGTTTATGCGGCTTCAGCCACTGCATGATAACTCTATGGAGATCTCTGAACGATGCTTACGAATTTCAATGGGTAAATGATTGCACACATGTGCCCTGCTGGAGCCTTAACAGGGGCTCGATTGCGCTGCATTCTCATCGAATAAGCCATCACCGAGCACGAAATATTCAGCACGCAAATATGCCTCTGACATCCAACTGTCATACTACTGCTTTACAGGCCAATAAAAACTCTAGATTGCATCAACAAATTGGAATGCTACTACGTAAGATTGCGTTCGTATAATAAATAGAAGCTAATCATGACGATTTGCTGTGGGAAGGAGAGAAGGCTGAAAATTTCATGGGCATTATCAGGAGAGCTACTACTTCTTTACCAATTTGCTCTACGACTAAAGGGTGAAAGTTGGTAAGCTAACTGAGATAGCTGAATTTGTCTGAGGTATTCGGGCGAAGCTTCTACACCGATCTTTGCTATACGACTGTAAGGGTGACAATTTCATTTAGGCAAACCGAGATAGCTGAAGAAGTTAGAGCTGTGAGGGTATACCTGTAGCTTCCACGCAGATATTAGCTGTACGATTAAGGCTTCAAGTTCACAGGATTCATACAACAGATAAAAGACAGTAGAATTGCACGAATAAATTAGAATAATGATCCTTCTTCAACTGCATCATTGCATGCTTCAATGCAAGCACAGATACTTAGTCCGTCCATTGTCTTGTACTTCAGAAAGAAGAAACAACCACTTGGCGATAGGAGAACTACAGAGGTGAGCAGTGAGAACCAAAACAAAGGTCATGAATAGGGTTGTGACTTTGCAAAATATGCACGCATATTCTATCCAATTGTATGACTGAATTTTGATTTTCATAGTTTATACTAGTGAAGTTTATGCCTAGGTATCATATTTTATGTAAGAAATCAAAATTCTGTGATACTATTGGACAGAATATGTGAGCATATTTTGCTAAGTCACAACCCTAGTCATAACAAGCCGTAAGATTTTCAACCGGAAATAATTTATATAATTATGACACGTAACCGTCAAATACATAGGCCCTATAATGTCTTCGTAAAGCAGGCTATCTATTTCTATATATATATATTTTTTTTTTGCAGTCGAAGGTGCTTTTAATACTGCTCCACTATTTCATGTACTACACGTATGAAATGACATAAGTAATTTTAATGCGCACCCGAGAACAATGCATATCTCGCATAACTTAACTATGAAATGTAACCCACAATAGAATATCTATTTACCCGCTTAACAAGTAAGGAGTTATAGTTGTTCAAGGCAGTTGTTATATACATGCATGAAGTTTTTGTGATAAACTAGGTACATCACTGTACATATATATATATGTATGTATAGAATTTCACTGAATCAGAGAATAAAGCTACGAAAATAAGCGAGTGTTAGTAATCTATTAATTTGGACAACACAACCAGAGAATAAACTGTTGAATACGTCACACGTACTGTATATACTTAGCAAAAAATATGTCTGTGCATGGTCTGAAACACACTTTAGTAGTCAAATGGTATAACTTTCGGGTTTCAGCAATAAAAAATAACTATAAAAGAATTTCCCTCTGCTATATTATTATTCAAAATTTTGGTACAATAGTGATATATGGAGTCACTTTTTTCTGCATTTGACAAAAGCTATCATGTGTAAGTTACAAGAATGGCACAGGTATACAACAGTAATTGACTCCATAAAATTTTAGATGCCCATCCTTTGAGCACATCCCTCATCAGCCAACAAACAAATAAAGAATCTGATATTTAGGGAGCCACTTGATATTATAAAGAGTACATATAATATACTCAGAGGATGGGAACAAAAGCAGATTTGGCTGAGCACAATGGTTCCACTTTATTTGCGCTGAGGTCTGCTAACAAGAGGACCTTCAATTTAGCCACGATCATTCGATGATTGATGGTCTGTTTGCAGTAGCTCATGCATGGCAAATGATATTGCTCCCTATGAGGAAGTATATGGAGGTACTAACTGCACACCAACTCCTGCCACAGCTGTTTGAATTAGCGCCCTCTGGTGGGGTGCTCAGACCGAGAGTTTTTCAAGCTTAAGACAGATACCATGCGGCGCTAAACAAGACATGTCCGGTCGTCGGGGCTGATCAATTATTCGGGCAACATTCTGAAACACAAGATTAAGACGCTCTGACGAGCATCCAAAAGCCCGAACCAGCTCTCTCTCTCTTTTTCATCCATGATCCTCTTCCCGAGGAACTGATTGACAGCCGACGGTTTCGATCGATAAGGCAAGGCAAACAATAACAAAAATTTCTGAAGACACGCCAACAAAAATCAAAAGTATCTATTAAGTAAATTACACCCAGTTTCAGGGGAGGCACGAATATATAGAGTATTCGGTTACTGATATTTTCAGCTACTCGGACCTGGACAAGGCTCGCGATGTCCGGAATCCCCAGGTCCAGATCTAAAGGTTTGACACCCGCTGCGTTACCTAATGAAGTCGTGAAGAATGACAGATGGAGGTGCGCCAAGCCATTCAAAGTAGGCACGTCCGTGCCCTCGCTGGCCGAGCTAACTTCTAATCTAAACATAACCGTGTAGTCAATTATGGCCATTCAGGCTAAAAGTATCAGTTCATAAAGAGACTATAAGCTAGCGAGTAACAAATCCATGTGAAATGAGCAAAAAATTAGGAGAAAGTCAAGTTGGAGGCCTGATTTAGAAGTTAGTTGATGAGCTCTTCAGCGAAGTTTGCAATCTTTTGAACGAGGTGGAGATTCTGTCGGACAAGCGGACACGCACCGCAGATTGCTGCCTTTTAAGATCCCGAGTGAATTATTATTAGTTGGGAATGTGATACGGCTTGTTAAGGTGTTTGTACTAACTGATTTTATAGACGATACCACAGACACGATATTAATGCTACAACGCCTTACGGTGTTAAAGACTAATGGTCCAAGTCATAATCATAAACCTAGTTTATGAGGATAAATGAACCATTATGGCCTGGAACGACCATAAAAACGTAGGGATATTTTTTCGCGTAAATTACAGTTCATTCAAGTTAGAGAGTAACAAGGTGCTATTCAACCCTGTCAAACGAAGGCAATCTTGGTTGATTCAGAATGCAGCGAATAATAAGTGGCTGATACAGAGAAATATTAGGGTTGATGTTACGTAGCCATAAACTGAAGAGATATGACAGTAATATACGGAAGGCTTCATTTGAAATTAGTAGCTAAG
>LQNS02277097.1:37110478-37125784 GCA_001587735.2 Parhyale hawaiensis | reverse complement strand
AACGTTATGTGCCCAATAAGTTAACCATTACTTTCTATGGGTTTGTTCTCTAGGTAGACTGTATATTATGTAAATAGATTTGAATCTTATTCTTTTCTGAGAGCAATAAAGGTGTTACTGCCAGTCTCAAAAAGTTAATTTTCTTAATATATATGCCATAGTTTTATTTAATAACTAAAATTGACGAACGGTCTGAAAGTCACGTCAAATTCAATTTATACTTGCGGTTCTTCACTGACGATTGTTAATTCATGTAATATAATAAATTACCAATCTGTTATACGAACTCAACCTTGGAAGTAAATTATTTTGATACATAAGATAAGCCTAACATTTCTTGAAGTACACAGATTGTACACATATTGTCGTGCAGAAAGCAAACGATAGTGTTGCCATCATGTGCGCAGTAGACGAATTCTAGAGAGTACTTTTATCGAATACGTGGTACAGTACAAAAATTGTTCAACTTAGATATTACATAACTACGATGTATATCGAAGACTTATTGCAAATTTGCTACTTTTGATGAAATTTTGTCCATTTTGAAGCAGTATTCAGAAATTCAAGCCAAAATATGAAAGTATCATTGATTTTTGCCATCATTTAATAAAACTTGGCCATATGCGCCGGAAAGCCATATACACGGCCCACAAGCTACACCTATATATTATGTTCCCAAGGCAGTGAAGCACCAGAACATGAATAAGCAAAATAGAATTCCAAAGAAGATAAACATCTACTATAGTCTTGTCATATTATACTTAACTTTATTTTCAACTAAATTCTTATTTACATTGTTATAAATTTACTTACCTTCTTAATTAATCCTGAAGTAAATTATTATCTTGTATCTAAAATATCACGTGTATGAAGCAAGGAAATACTGTTTCGATAATGACTGCCGCCTGTAGCACATACAGCATGCAAATTAATGCATGATGGTGGAATTCAAGAAACTACGGTAAGTTATACTAGTAGAAACACTCGACAAATACCTACATTTTCACCACTCACCTGACGTCACAAAATGCTACACTGAATATCGGTTTATCAGATAGTAATCGACGCGACCACTGACAATGTTTAGTATTCGATCTTCACCCTATTCCCATGGTACAATCAGAGTTACACATATGACAATAACCCTATCGTGTTTGATATAGCACGGCGTGCAGTAACGTAGACTTCGGCGCACCGCTTATACATTCCGACTATAGTCAGAGTAAGACTCGGTGATGATATATAGAATCCAAGGTAAGATGTAAAATTATAACATTGAAAATATTGCACACGCTATGACGTTCACCTCCACTAACAAAAAAATATATACACATGCTTCTACCAGTTAGTAACTATAATGAAAAGCCGCCAAATGAAAACAGCTGCCGACTTGTTAATACTAAAGGCAAAATAATTTGTTGCGGAAACACTACAGACCATCATTACTCCGCGGTGATAAAACAGGTTTGCATTTTGAGCTCTGATACTCGTACATACTGTTGTATATACAGAAGTAAAGACGCTCGGAGCAAAACATGCCCGCCGCAAGTGTTCCAATGAGATTCCAACAATACAAGCAAAAAGTTTTTCACTTACCGCAAATGGAAGCAGTTGGGGGAAATGCGACTGGAGCGCTCCAAATGGGCCATCTTGCCGTAACTTGGTAGGGGCAATCACCTCGCCGACCGTCGCCTCGCTGCTTGGTTCGTTCCGTCCTCCGCAGCTTGGTGTCTATGCTGAGAGGGGTGGTTCGAACGAGGAAGGCTTGAGGGTACAGCTTGTCCTAGATACATACCCTACTTGTTTGATGCAGTTTTCTGTTTAGGATCAAAGTTTTTACCTCCAGGTGCTCACTATGTGTACTTTTGATTCAAAAATACCTATATTGACCACCTGGAAGCAACAGTAGTAAACCAGCATAAAATAAGTAGGGCCGATACTAAGGGCACCATCAATATATCTTAACACAAGCACGTGCTTTTCTATCCTATTGTAAAGTGTATAAAAACGTGTGGCATATACCGTGATGCCCACTACACTTACGCGCATGAGTAACACATTTTATGGTGTCCACATTAGCAAGGCACAAGTAACACAACACAAAGTATTGACACTTTTCAAAAGTTCACAACACGGTTAGCGTGGTTAAACTTTTTTGTTAGTCATACGTATTGACTTCCATTGCAGAGCATCAAACCACACGAGTGGTTCAAGCACATAAAGAAAGCAACATATGTACAGTACATGCAGTAACACATCTGACCATATAAGCAAACTATGATCAGAGAACTCCAAGGCATTCAATGTCTGTAGTGTAATTTCCCATGATATCGGCTACTTCCACAGAGACAGTGATCTTTCTTTTCCTAAACCACTCTGACGCTCAGATAAAGCGTAACAATATCTTGACAAAATTTCAGTTCACCTTTGTCACCACTGTAAAAATATTAACAATTACCAGACAGAGTTAAAGAAGATAGTCGTTCACTATACTGAACTGTGATTAATCCGATATTAGATTGAACATCACAGCAGCTAAAGTTATACTGTATGTATAAAACTGATGAACAACATTGGAATCGTGAAATAATCTGCAATAGAAAGAAACAATCCCATTAAAATATCTATATTACATGTGCGTGTATAAAAGCTAGTCAAACGCTACACAATCAGACATGAAATTTACTGAATTCTGCCTGCAATACAGTTTGCGGCATTACGTAACAGGACAACATAGAACTGCGGTTGCAAGCCTATCCTGTTTTCCGTTAAAAAACCAACGAGAATGGCACAACTCTAAACAAACAAAGGTGAATATACACTCATTCATTAGGGAAAACGGGGGGGGGGGACACTATAAAAACTAACCACTGTTGTTTCTGAGAATGCGATGACATTTATTTTACTACATACTAGTACAAGTGTTGGCGCTCATAGCCTACCGTTGATACATGGCATTGCCCGCAACATGAAAGAAGTGAAATGAGGCTTCAGAAGACAGCCCATAGGTAAAGCACACAATGTAGTAAAAGTTAAGAGATAAAAATTCAGTAGTCGCTGTTATAAAAAAAGTAGAGTAATAGAGCACGAGTATACAAATAGCCCCACCAAAGTTACCAGAAGGATCTATTTGTTGGGCTCCTTTCAACATTAAGTCCTGGTCAAGACCGCCTTAATTACTAGGTGCTGCTAATTGAAACGTCTCCGCAAATTGAACTGAACTAATTACTGCAACCTTGTATAATTAATGAGCTCTTAATGGGTAGTTAGCCTAAGTTAAACGACCTTCTGTTAGTAAGGGGGCCTGCCATACGTGAGAGACGTGGTAAGGAGAAAGGCAGAAGTAAGAAAAAACTATGAACAGCATACAAAAATAGTGAAACGGTTGGGTAAATATGGAGCCCTAAAGGCTTTATATTGAAAAAAAATACACTTGTTTTATCAACCTACCGCATTGCAGTAACATTAGGTAACTAACGTTTAATAGATCATGTTGGTGGTTCAAGAAATATGCCCACATTTTCAGCTCAAAACTTTTAGAACTTTTAAATGTCTAAAAATAGCGTTCATATTGCTAGAAATTGCTTGTACTATTAATTATTCGAGGTACGAATACATTTTTGAGGCACTTGTGTACAAACATAACATTATAAAAAAAATAAGGAACTCTGAGAGCGAATATATGCATACGATAGCAAGGAAATATAATAAAAAATTCAAATTGGTCCTGGAACCTGATTTCCTTTTTTCATCACCAAAATTTGGTCAATCGTGCCTCTTGACAGTTATAACAGATTCCGACAAACATCATGACACACATTAGTCAAATGCACAAACGGTTGAAACGGACCAACCGATCACTACCAAAATTTGGTCATTCGTGTTTTTCGAGCAATCTTCAGTCGTTGAGCAACTATGCACAGTGAATAAAAATCGGCTTGCAAACAAAGAATAAAACTTATTAAATTAAATATTTGCCATTTCTGTTTTTTATGCAACTTGTGATAACCTGCAATCTTACCCTAAAACACTGCCACCGCAAGCTTCTTTGGCTGCTGCGTGTGCCTTAACATGTCGCGGCAAGTTGGCTCTACCCATAAAATTGTCCCGTCGAACTAAGCGACGATGTCGCTTGTCTCCGCACGGCTTAAACATTTACCTTATTGTCAATCCAGCTTACTCGTCAAGGTTATAATACCCTGTTTGCAACATACCGAATATTACTCATTTTTTGGCGATATGGAAGACTAAGCCTGATATTGTCACGTAACTAGGGCATATTTCACGGTTTTACGTATGTTATTAAAAACTATCTAAACCCCATCACACTGCTGCTTAGCCAAACTTCTTGCAAAAACGTGCGTGAAATTTATTATTTATTATTGGTGCTACTGTCATTCCAGCATAACTCAGCATCATATATCTTGTATCGAATCTGTGGACAGTTACCTGACTACTGTCCTCGTACTTGGAACAAACTGAGCCGAAGATGTTTCTGCAGATTTTATGGTGCCAGTACCAGACCAATTTCACGGTGCTGTTAACATAATCGAGCCACTTTCTTTACACAAACTGTATAAAATGTCATCAACCATTCGCCGTTCTAAATCGAGCTCAATATATGTTAGTAGACTTCGTATGAATCGAGCGGCTATTCGTTGCGATAAATTTATCCTCTATTTCTTTGCACAAACTCGATCACAAGTGACCAACCATTCGTCGTGCTAAATTGAGCCTAAATTTCTTCGCACGGATTCCCTTTCAAAAGTGACGAACCGTTTGTCGTGGCGCTGTCAACATAACCGAGCCAAATTTCTTTCAAGGAACCTGCTAATGCGAACCCTTCCTAGCCAGGAGTCTGGAAGCGCGGCAGCTTGAGTGTCATTCAGTTAGCATTCCTGCGGTTAACTGGAAGTGGTCCACCGATCTCAAGTGGGCCTCCAAGTGTGAGAAACTTGCTAGATGCGGTCACCGATAGGTGTCGCTTTCACTCCTTAGCTAACCGCTCTATTTCTGTTCCCTGATCGCATCTCCAACGGGTCAGTGGCGTCTTCGGTGATAAAGTGTCGGCCTTAAAACCTGTATGGAATTCTTCATTATTTTTCTACAAAATAGAACGAATTTTGAAAATACTTTGACTTTAAGAAGACTTTGTGGAATTTTAGAGCTCAATGTTCGGTTTAGCAGGATACTTGAAAACATTTAGTAAATGTTACATTTCGACAAATGAATTCGAAAAAAATGAAAAGTTGGCGTAAAGAGTTGCACACGAACGAGTCTTCAAACGCTCCATTTCCCTTTGTTGTTATCATCATGAAATGAAGCTACAACAATTATGATTATTAAATTACACTAGACTGGCGACGTGGGAACGGAGAAGCTCCTTGAGGTTGACAAACCCCTACGCAACCAGCCCAGCGAGCGAAGAAAAAAAAAGAAAGAGAAAATCCGAGATCACAGAATAGCTCTGAGTACAGATCGTTTAAAGCTGCCAATACCCGAACCAGCAAAGACAGAGCCATGAAGACACGAACTTCAAATACCGTACGCTTCATGAGTTTACCTTTGTTATTATAATATGTGACTAAAAGTTTAAGACTTTTATTATTATTATTACCAATACGACTTAAAGCTGAAAATACATCAGATTTCAAAACGATTTCTTTTCTTATATTATTCAAGAAGCTAGAAAATAAAAAATTTTAAGAAGTTGTGTCTTGTGTTATGACATGAAGTTAAAAAATAACAAATTTAAATACGTGTTTACAGCTGTTTTTGCAATGTGACGCTTAAAATATAAAGTAAGATTTAAACACTCCCTCTTCTCTGAAAGTATCATGACATGAAGCTAAAAACTACAGTAACTTTAAATATGCTTCATATTTTGAGCATGGCATAAAGCTGAGAACAGAATAAATCTGAATAGGTACACTTCGTATAGGTATGTGTTACTACCATGCAAGACACGGAGATGAAATGCAACAAAACAGTATATGCTCCGGCTTCACGGTACTACGAACGGAAAAACATTCAAGCAACATGTTTTCATGCCTTTAAACAGGTAAATCTAAAGAGGAGTCTCATTAGATAATCCCTTTTGATTTAACTAAAAAACATACTGTTACACGGTACCAAGTCTAATATGGCACGGAATTAAAAATGTAGAATAACAATTACTTTGGTTTAAAGTTGCATTCTGTCTACCCTGACACGGAGCTGGAAATGCAGCATAATAAAAAAAAAAGATGTTCCGGTTTCACGTTGCTATCATGTCTATCTTGACACGGCACATTGAGCCAAAATAGTATATGCTCCATTTCCATGTTGCTATCATATCTGTCAAGATTTTAAACCCAACTCGCACTAGGCATTATCGAGGAAAAACGATGTTTACAGCTTCCACTTTTACACATATAAATACAGCAGAGACTCGGGGATTCGAACCTCGGGACCAAGCATAGCAGGGCGCAACAACGCTGACACGGCAGGTTTATATAAAAGGTAGGCCTGCAGTACACAATTACGCACTGCTCCGCTCCAGTATAGAGAGGATTTAACTTGGAGCGCTTACCGTTGTGTGAAGAAGGCTTACAGTCTTAATGAAATAATTAGTGCCCGAGAAAACTAAGATTTTTCAAGTCCCGGATAGGTACCTCAGTAGTCCCAGCGGAAGCAGTTGCCAGTAGTTATATTCAGAAAGTTTAAGGATTCGTTCCGAGCGGAACGATGTCACAGAGGAAAAAACAAGGGATATTTAATAGGTCGATAGACGCGGGGAACCCATGCACGAAGGTGTTCCCATACAGGATCACCGCCCATGGGAACAGCAAGTCAGAAAAGAAGAGGAAGAACAGAATAAAGCATAAAGCAAGAAGGAGTATGAAATCGGGAAGGAAGCAAAGTGGGCACGAAAGACAGATGTCCCGAAGGCCTAGCAAATGGCTAAGGTAACCTATACGAGCCCCCTGTGGTTGCCGCGCCCCACAACACAGGATGGGCGAACCTAGCTTTGCCAGCAGTCCCTTGTAGCACGGCCCGGACCCGATAATATCAATCAATGCAGTACGGGTCGTTCTACACCGATACGAAAAATCCCTTTGACTGCTTACTGCGTTTTATATTATACTAGCCTGCCCTTGACCTATTGAGTCATCATCACCACCTTCTTTGCTTCAGAAAGGAACATTCAGCGCTGCCAGTATATACGACGTATTCCAGTCCTATTTCCGTTTCACCTTTACATTTAATGTTCAGGTTGATGTAGCAAAAAAAAAAAACTCCATAAGATATTTGGCAGGCCAGTTATCATGTAGGTATCGGTACTCTAGCTTTGCGCTCGAATTTCTTCCTATTTATAGTGAAGATTGTGGGCTAGCTAACAAACAAGTAAATAAACAAATACATAAAGTTCACAGAGTTTTAGCATAATATACATCGTTTGTTGAAACTTCCCTACGCACATCTATGATGAATCAAGAGCGACAAAGGAAGGGACATATCGTATATCAACAAAAACGTGGAACCCGTGGATGCACGAATGTGAATCAACGCGCATGGGAACAGCAAGTCAGAAAGAAGAGGAAGAACAAAATAAAGCATCACCAGTATGAAGGGAAGGAGGCACAGTGGGCACGCAAGACGGACGTCCCGAAGGTCTAGCTAATGGCTAAGGTAACCTACAAAATTATCCTGGGGTAGCTGCTCCCTATAACATAGGATGGGCGAACCTAACTAATTTAACCCTATGGCCCATTCTATGCCCCATGAGGGGCTGCTTGTCTTTGCCACAATTTAAAATTAAAGACCAGAGAAATTATCATTTTGTAGAAAGGGTTACACACAGAGCAGTTGAACTAAATTTCAAATTTAATGAATCATATCTATAACTGACGTTCTCTTATAGCTGCTCGAGAGGTAATTGATATAGGCAATGAAGTGACCTGACTGCTATGGAAATACACAATCGTCAAATAATACACCGTTATCGAATATTATCTAGTAGTCCCTGTGAATTTTGGATAGCTGCCTCAGCATTTCCGATAGAGCATAAGCTCAAGTAAGCTACGCAAGCTACGCACATAAGCGTAATATAGGAGTAGGGTTAAGATTCGGTTTAGTGATCCTCTGAATTTAACGGTTTGACACGCACTGTTAGAAAATAAGAAATGACAGACATATTTGTTTCCTTGGGAAACGTCATATATTAGCACAAATAATAATAATAACAAAAACACTGTAATCGCTACCGCGGGCTAGCGTCAACGTAGTCCCAAATAGTCCTCTTGGTGAGTAGTTGCACTCTTGATTACATTTCGTACATTTCAGCGTTTCTGGAACGACACCGTGATTTTTAAACACTCCAACGCTCTTTCTTCTTCTTCACGATATTCTGCTATGAATTGGAAAAAGGTTTTTTGTACAGATGTTGCACTGAGCCATATTTTCACTGCAGTAAGTGACGACGGAGTGACGCGACAATGCTTTCGAACTGGCAACGGTAAACATTTTCAGTGCAATGTCCAACAACACCTTTGAAAGAAATACTGATTTCTAGATAATCACGCGGTTAAGTCTTTTAACTTCCTGATGTACCTTCAAATTTGGCAAACAATGTCGAATTTATCCACAGTTTTGCTGCTTCACGTTTTCAGTACGGTGCTGCTTCTTGCTTTTATTGCGTCCTTCGTGATGCGGGCGTAATATAAGTTTGGCCGATGCAAGCTTCGGGAGGAGGGGGGGGGCGTTATGGTGTTTTTGTTTGCATTATATGCGCTGCAATAAGAAGTTTCCCAAAGAAACAAATGTGTCTGTCATTTCTTAACATTTTCTATCTAATATTGGGTAAATGTTTACGAGAGGGGCCCGCGGGCGACTTTTCAATTTTTTTTTACATTAATCTTTTTCTGACACCAATTATCAATGTTATGCACATTTTAGGTCTGGGCATAGCGTTTTCTTTCAGTTACAACGCTTTAAACTTTTCATTTTCTCCTATATAAAAGTGAAGGTGACAGGCTGACAGCCACCACCACCACCGACCACCAACCTTAGCACGAGGAAGCTTGCCAACAGTGAAGCCATCGGTTAGGCCGAGAATCAACGTTAGGTAAGGCAAGGAAAGTTCTTCTAGGGGCCTATATTTGCTAGCAGAACCTGCCTTGCTTCCCTAATCTAGATTCTTGGCCTAACCGATGGCTTCATTGCTTGGGTTGTAGGCTACCTCTATCACACAGGCTGACGTAACTACGCGCATTCGTTTCCTAAAACACGGTACGTAAGCGCACCTTATAGAAGAGATCTTTGATTTCAATAAAATCTTAGTTTCGTAGCTGACTATAAAAAATAATGGAGGTACTTGGCTTAGTTTTGGTACTGTTTAATTAATAGATAAGCACCAAGATAGCCGTCGAAATGGTCTGCACAGCGTCCAAAGCGAGGCACGGACGATCGTCCGTCGCACTAGTGACGGTAAACATTTTTCCACCGTTTCACCCTTCACTTTGATATAAGAGAAAATAAGAAGTTTAAAGCGCTATAACTAGCAAAAAACGTTATGCCCAGACTTAAAATGTGTGTAACATTGATAATTGGTGTAAGAAAAACGATTTAATGCACAAAAAAATTGAAAAATCACCTGAGCCCTCTCGTAAACATTTACCTAATATTGTATGTCAAACTCCTAAATTCAGAGGGTCGCTAAAATGAATCTATCAGGAGTACTTTACCCTTCGCATATTCTTCACAGAAAACAGGATTTTGCTCTTGCAATCAGTACAAAATATAATAGCCATATGTCCAAAACTTCATTAAAACAGCAAGTGAGCAGCATTGTCATGGCTATAACTTTTGACAGTCGATCATTGAACAAATGTAACATAAAATTAATGGGAAATTGTGGAACCGCAAGCTGCACCTGGAGCTGCTGTAGTGTGTGTATGTATGTATGTGTAGGCGCACGTTTGTGTGTGTGTTTTAGGTGTAGGTATGTAACCGAATTGACAAAGCAAGCGACCGTGTACAGAGAGATTCGAGAGATGCTCCACAAAATTCGATGAATGTTAAAAAAATCGATGGTTCTTTTCAACAACATTCGATGGTTCTTTTACACAAAATTCGATGGTTCTTTTACACAAAATTCGATGGTTTTTTCAACAAACTTTGATGGTTTTTGAAAACGAAATTCGATGGTTATTTTAACCCTATTCATGCCAGAGTGTGTTATCTTGCAGCAAAGATTCTCTGTCCTATATTGTATTCATATGGGGCAAGGCTGCGAAGTAAGAGGCGCTCAGCCATATTTTGAGTCCTCATTACACTTCAGTTTTCATACGATGAAAGCTAGTTCAATGCGACTGAATGTTCCTACTAGGCATGCAATAAGAGGTTAATGTGTGCTTGGACCAATAAGTGAATTAATCGCAGTTGTTTTGTATGCTTAAGATAATTGAGCCTCCTCTTGTTGCTATAATGGCAGTCAAAAAGAGGAGAAAACTAAGATTCTTCGTAATGTAAAACCATCACCCGCGATGGGGGAGGGGGGTGGAGGAGTAGGAAAGAAGGGATGGATGAGAAAGCTGAGAGTGAAAATTCAGCAGTTTTGGCACTTTTCATGTCTGGGTTAACCAACCTGTCTACCTGCATGAGACTGCGAAGATATCTCAATTCCTTGTCTAGCATAAAATATATATACCTATACCTATATATATACCTATAGGCACACACAGAATAAAGACATTTCACGTATCACAGTTTGATCGTTGCGGGATGATAACAACGGGGCACACAACAGTAGGTGGAGAAACTGCAGAATCTCTAATCTCAGCACTAGGGTGTTCCCAATCTCAGCACTAGGGTGTTTCCAATCTCAGCACTAGGGTGTTTCCAATCTCAGCACTAGGGTGTTTCCAATCTCAGCACTAGGGTGTTCCCACATTAGGTGAATGTGCAACGAAAAAGTCGGAAGTGCACAAAAGTCATTCAGTACCCATTTCATCATCGATGGTAAGTGCAGCTGCATATGTGTTATTCAAATTTTTAAGAAGAGCGCATTGTTATGAGAGTTTGTTGACATCTTCAAGAGCGCATTGTTTCTTTATCTGAACGCTATAGATGATGTTATCTTCAGGGTAGCTAATATCTAAATGGTTTCACAACTTCTGTTCATTTTCGAAACAAGTAGTTACACTCTTAAACTCAAAAGTTTGCGAGGGTTCGGTATGGAACCCATAGTATCATTTGGGAACCTATCAGTATCTCACTAGGTTTTCAAGGTAGTATTTAAAATACTGGTTTATTTTAGAATCTAAAATTAAGGTTCATTACTGAACAGAATGGATTTGTACGGTATACGGTAGTCTTAAAATGTAATTTTAAAAGTGAGTTATTGAGTGACAAAGTGTTTGCAGAGAGCATGTAAAACTAAATTCTAGAGGGAGATCAGTTTTAGTTGCAAAAAGAAGTTGTCATTTTATATCGCTAAATAAGACGGTTCAACCATGTTTTTTACGCAAAGCCGTCGCTGTAAGCAATAGTCGTTTGACCATTATGGCAAAGGGTTATTTCGTTTGCTGATACAGGGAACTTCAACCTCCCAAATTTTTCACGATAAAGACGATTTTCACTGAGGGCAATGAACATCTCATCCACTAGTTATTACACTTTCCATCTAATTTTCCTTTGTTTTTACCACACCGACATCTTCCCTTTCACCTATTCCTGGCCCAAACACGTACGTACCATGGAAGCATCACTTGTTTGCATACAGTGCACCACCATCCAGGGTATTAGCGCCCCATGGAAACATCGAGCGCTGCGTATTAGTATGAAAACGATATCAGTGTCTGGGCAGAAATGACTAGCTACGCCACTGCTGCAATCAGCGACAATTAAACTACCAATCAATATGGTATTATTAGCAGATGAAGTCGAGGACATTACAGCATAAATATCACTACTTTATCATTCACCGTAGTAGCCATTTACCTCTAAATAGAAGTTTGGGCAAGTAATGGATATATACTGATCCCGTTATGATACTAACATGATGAAAAGTCACGAATTGGTAGTAAACTGAAACAATTAAGAGGTGGTGTACATCAGACACCAGGATGCAGACTCAAGTGAAAGTACTGCATGCGTTCGTTTGAATTGAAAGTAAATCTACTGTACTAAGATGGGTGACATAAGCTCACTGTTGCTAATAACTTGTATCAACATGTTTTTTCCCGTTCCAAAAAGTGAATGTTAAATTAATAGGCTTACAGTCATTACCGATGTACAGGACCGTCTCGTGAAGTGACTACTATGGTATACAAACAATTACTACAGCGAAAAACTCCGTTTTCTTCAGTCTTTTCGTGATTCTGTTATCAGCAATATCTTTTTTTTTCCTTCATAGAGCTTCTACTTAATTTGGGAGTTATGAGGTCAGAGAGAGAAAATCATTCCATGTGGGGAAGAAGAACCATAGATATAGGGAATTACCCAATTGTGGAACTAACTCCATTGCCGGACAAACAGTTATTACCTCCGCCAAGGAGGTTATGTTTTCCTCGTGTTTGTCTGTCTGTCTCTTTGTCTGTCACCAAGATAACTCAAAAAGTTATGAGCCGATTTGGATGAAATTTGCAGGGAATGTTAGGTATGTTAGGAGGAACAGTTGATTAACTTTTGGTGAAGATATGTCCATTAGTTTGTTTGTCTGCTTCATTTTTCTCAACGCTATAACTCAAAAAGTTATACATGGATTTTGATGAAATTAACATGAGTTGTTTATAACAAAGAGTAAATGACCAAATTTTAGTAATGATTCGCCTGTTCGTTCGTTTGTTTGTCACTGTTTTTAATTTTGTGCTTGTTAGCACAATAACTCAAAAAATAATGAATGGATCTTTATGAAATTTATAGGAGTTGTTAGTGATGCTAAAAGACATAAATGATCAAATTTTGGTGCAGATCGGTTTTTTCGTTTGTATGTTTGACTCATGTTTGTCATAACGTTTGTTAACAGTATAACTCAAAAGGTTATGAACGGATCTTCTAGAAAATTGAACAAGCTGTTAATAATATAAAAAGGCAGAAATTATTAGATTTTGGAGTTTATACAAAGAAAATTATGGTTTCAGAGCCAATTTGAATTTTTTGCTACCGTTGCTTCACTTGGCGGAGGTATGCGCTCTCAGAGTGCTCTAGTTATTTGATGGGATTGTTATTTTCACCTATCAAATATAACTGATTGTTCGGAAATAGAGTTAGTTCGGCAATTGCGTAATTCCCATATATGATAATGCCCTAGAGATATTTCAGGCATCTTCAAGTTCGAGCTTTCAACAGTTTGACAAAGCTAAAGGCCACCTTGCCATTCAGCAGCTATATTTTCTTCTATCTAATGCTTCAGCTCGGGACGGAGAGACTAACCAACCAGACAACTAACAAACTGAGCATTATTATATAGTGGGATATTATCAGGCATCTAATGGACATGCAGTATCTGCATCACAACCGCTGACAAGGATTGCAATGTGTCATATGTTGGGTTAAGTCTCTGCTGACCCTTCTGTTAAAATGCAGCATGCATTACCAGTATTTTAGGACCAACGTACCTGCTTCAGAATTTCAAGGCAAGGGTATGTTCCATTGACAGGCAACAGTTTTAAGCAACACCTACAACTGCATTCAAAAGTCAAGGAAAACTGATTTCAAATAACACGTAATAATTACTTCCACGTACCTAACACGCAACAAGTCCTCTTAAATAGCACGGAACAGCTACCTTTGAATAACAAGTAGCAATTACTTCCATGAAATAGGCAATAATGACTTTTAAATACGATACGGCACGCAACAATTTCTGGCAAATGACGTGTAAATTTTCTCTCAAAAAAGCTCTGGAATAATTTTCCCAGGAAAATAAAAAAAAAATTCGATATCAAAACACGCAAGTTCGACCTCCTACAGCGGTTAACAATCCTTTTATTTAACACTCAATCATTACTTTCAAACAAGCTTTTTTAATTAAAGGAAACCTTTTCAAATATTTCACAAAACAATGACTTTTAGGTATAACATGCAATTTTTTTAAATCACTCAGCTACTTCTCTTAAAAAACGGTTTCTTAATCAAACAAAACATAAACTTGATATAACTTCAGTGCCCACAATGCATGATCGATGTAAAGAACCGCACCTAGCTGTATGGATGATTTCATTTAAGAACTAAGGGACGATCTTAAATTTACAGATCAGGACATTAGCGTACAATTGCGTGCAATTTGTAGAGAGGACTTTTCAATTGGAGGCAAAGGTGAGAGACATTGCAATATCTCCACGAGATTCATGATATTCGCCTGATAACAGCCGCTCAACAGCAGCCCAATACGCTCGCCACAGAATGAGCAATCTTATCCTTAGAAAATGAGGAAGGCTTAAGCATGCAGCTTGTCACCACAAATTGTAGCAAGAAGTATATGCGCTAAGTCCTGTGATGAGCGTTTGTGCTCGGCAAATTCTCTTTGGCAAGACCAAGATGTAATCTTTGTGTCTATTCAAGGTGGGGCGAGCCGCTACTGGGCTTAATATGGCAACAGTTACGGACGATTTAACGTGTACACCTACGAGGGTAGCGTTGTACACTGTTGCCAGAGGAAAACTTCGCGCTGTAATGTAGTCTAGTACGCAAGGGTACTTGGATATTTTCCTTCATTGTGAAGCAATTCCAGCGATAATTAGGATACCTCTCATTTTGTAATAAGAAAGGTTTTCCACGAGCAGCTAATAAAACATTCCACTTAGATATCTTCCTAGCACTTAAAATAAATTTAGCACTATTGAAACAACCCATCATTTCGCTATATGCAAATTGACCAGGAGCAGCTTATACACCATGACACTGTTAGATATTTTCCTAGCATGTTAAGAAAATTTAGCACTAATGAAGCAACCCATCATTTTGTAATATGCAATATTTTCCTTGAGCAGCCAAAAAATTATTAGATATTTCCTTTGCTTGTAAAGTGATATTACGGGTAATAGAGTAAACGCTCATTTTGCAATATGCTGTGGACTCCACAGTCAACAAAGCATTATAACTATCACTGGTTTACAAAAAAAAACATTGCTCTTGCGAATGTAACAATTACTCTTGCAACTACTGCATGCACACTCATGACTGGTCTACGATAGTCCTGGCTCTGATGGGGCTGTCTGTGTATATTTCTCTTTTACAGCACTACCATGTATTTGCCTATTCCATATAAAGAGGACATTAAAAAAAAAGTTGGGTAGAACTTTCGCACCTGGTACATTTTTT
>LQNS02277097.1:37088100-37100833 GCA_001587735.2 Parhyale hawaiensis | reverse complement strand
TTTAAGCCGTGATTCGAAGAGCTGATTAAGATATTGTGCGCAGTAGGTGGTAACGGCACCTCAGTTGCCAAGACTGCGACGCACACGTGAACAGTGACGGATTGCCTGGGTAGATTGATTTGGACGGCTGATTGTAGGGTGATTGGGAGGCGTAGGTGTAGGGAGGGTGATTGGAACAAGGTGAGGGAGGTATGGAGGATCAAATCAGTGAGTGGTTCGTGGCAACCTGGTTCATCAGCTATGAGTCCAGCAAGCGAATAACAAACTTGGGACTAGAGGATCTGAGAAAGCGAACTTGATCAACTTCTGCAGAAGTGAAGTGAAGGAGGAATGGAGGATGAAAACAATGGTTAGTAGCGGTGGAGATCATAAGTTATATACAAAGGACGGTAGCTCGACAGGAGTAAATCAAACTTGGGATTAGAGGATCTGTGGAAAATTCTGTCCGAAAATCTTTTGCAGAACGAAAGTGAGGCAGGCATGGGAGGATGAAATCAGTTGTTAGTGGTACTCTAGTAAATGATCGAGCTACTGACTCCGGCAACACTACAAGTTTAAAACTTGAAGATTTAGGATAGTGTACTCGACAAACTTAAAGGCGCACAGTGGGGTACAACGAGTTAAACCAGACGTTCGTGTTACTCTGCATTATCTGTAGTGATGCCGGGCAAGCAAGAAGGTTAAAGCAATATACCTGAGGGCGAAGAACAGTGGAGAGAACAAACAGAGACAGGTAAGGTTACTGACTATCTGAGAGGCAAGGTATATAGGTATTCAACTTTTGCCAATGTTTTTCATAGGATTTGTACATTTTTGTGAGAGAAGCTTTCACGAGTTGCAGTTTTATTTGTGTCATCTTTTGTAGAAATGGTTTCAACAGGGGGCGACTCCTCCAGGGGTTGGTGGATCAACTTGATGAGGGGAGAGAGAGAGAGAGAGTGCATGCAAAAGGGTAGTATAGGGGTAGTAGGGTAGTAGAGCAGGGTAGTATAGGGTGGCAGCAGCAGTTAACAAATGCAAACTGAGCACAAAACAATATAGAAGAAAGTGTGCGTGTCTTCGTGTGAGTGTATGTGGGGGAAGGGGCGGTGGGGACCCTCGTGGACACCTAGTCACGCCAGCATAGAAACGTTTGTTGACCGCTACTTTACGTACATGACTAGACGCACCTAAGAATCGACACACCCCACTGACTGTTAACAACTAAATGTCGTGCTTCAATTGAAACATTTGCGGTCTGCTTCTGTGGTGCCGATAGAATCAATTCCTTTTTATTTAACAGTGGCAATTAATTTGATCGTTCGTAATAGTCAAGTGTGTCTTCATTACCTTATAGTGCAGTATTCAGAAATCGATATGGAACTGCGTGTTTGCTTCAAAATCGATAGTAAATTCTTAGAAGGGGACAGGAATTAATTGGCTCCCTGAAATTTGCGGTACCGTATAAACTTACGATAACTCCAAATCGATAACAACGGTCAAAACTTGAAGCCAAGCAACATATAGGCGAAGCGTAAAAAAATCGGTGTTCGTAAGTGGCTGATCAACAAAACTGGAAAGAATTATACAAAAAAATTCAGCAATTTAGATATTCTGGTCGTAGCAGTTACCAAAACTACCCCAGGCCATCGAAAAAACATTTCAGAATAGTGGAGTCAGCGTCAAACAGTGTTCAACTCCACCCTCCTCCTGTAATTTATAGTACATATTATGATATTAGTGAATACTTGCCCAGTATTTACTTGGGGTCGACAGCACATTAGTAGTGTATAATGCACCGAGATACCACTTTTTGAGGGTAGGTTGCCCCCGCGCCGCCGAGTCATCGCGCCGCCCCTTCCGGTTTCCCAGGCCCCGCCCACTTCAGGTTTGCGCCCCCACTGACCCCCGCTTAACCGGAAGTGCATTGGCCGTTATAAACCGGATGCTCACGCGTGAGGGGAGCCGCGAGGGTAGGTTACCCTCAAAAAGTGGTATCTCGGTGCATTATACACTACTCACATTTACTGCAAGGCTGAACTGCCCACCAACAAAGTTTCACAAATACTGTGCAGGCCAAGCTCTAGTATACACAGTGAAGAATTTGAGAAGGATTCCTCAAAGGAGAATTAATTGAGGCTGAGTCTGAAAAGCGTCTCTACATATACTTAACCATAGACCACACCATACTCGACACTGCGGTCCCTGGCAGATTTCAGTCCCGCAATTAATTGGGCCTGACTGCACGGTGTCACTGACGCATTTTTATAAGTTCTCTCATTACTGTTTCATACTTTGCTTAGGATATTTGACTTAATTCTTTTACATTCAGTAATGACGGGCAAACCTGTAGCTACATACTTATAAAACTTCTAAATATATGCAATAAATACCCAAAAAAATAAGGCTTGAAGTGTAATTAGGTAAAACAACTGTTTATGACATCCTTTGATATTTGCAGCAATTTTATTTCGCAATAGTTAGTGAAATAAACATTCTTATTTCGTAGAACAGAAGCTTCTCAAATTCGTGGTATGCTCGATTTGCAATGAAATGCCAAGTATACAGCTGATGAAAATGTAAATAAAATTTATTAGGAAACTATTAGGGCTAAGCGAGAAAACCAGAAGAGACATTAGAGCTGAAAGGTGAGTTGGAGTAGCTGGCAGCCCTAAAAGTGTTTTAGCCCGGCCAGCAGTGAAGTTATGAAGCATTGACCGCCAGGAAGTGATCTAGCATAGGAAGCAGTGAAGTGATCTGTCATTGGAAGCAGTCAGTGACGTACTGTAGCATTGGCAGCAGTGGAGTGATACAGCATTGATGGCCGTGAAGTGATCTGAATATGAAGCACTGGCCACAATGCAGTGATGTAGTATTGACAGCAGTAAAGTGATTCAGCATTGACAGTCGTGAAGTGATATTGCATTGGCAACCGTGAAGTGATATAGCTTTGACAGTTGTTTAGTGACATACCATTGGCCGTCATGAAGTGATGTAATGTAGGTCACTGTGCAGTAATTTAACTGCGGGAATCATGATGTGCTTCAACTTAGGCAATCAAAAAGTGATATGCAACATAGAAAACCATGAAGTGATATATCGTAGGCAACCACAAAGTGGTGTAATATACCTAGATAGTTATGTGAAGCGATGTTGAAAATCACGACGGTTCCAGTAATGAAGGGTTGTATCAGCCATAAATTGTTGTTTTAATATCATTTACCGGCTGTCTAGGTATCTTTATCTCGTAGTTAATCATGCATTTTTAGTTCAATGGCAGGCACCTATGTAGCATTACTGTGGTTTAATTCATTTTTTCATACTGGGTTTTCTTAACCTCACTTTTGTTGCGGCTATTGGGAAGAGGTCAACCGAAAGCCCTACACACATCAATATCTGAGGTTATTGCTTAAAATCCGTCACTGTAATAAAAACTTAATTGAATATGATACAAAAGTACATTACTTGTAGCATGAGCCATTTTTTTGTACAAAATTTTAATATTCCTGGAAATTATAACGAATTTTCGATTTTTCTTGGGGCCCGAAGTTTGATATATATCGCCTACTGAACATATAGGATTGTGAATTTAGTTTCCTTGCTGTGCAACTCATTCCTTATAGTACGACGAAGAAATTAATCTTTGTTTGAGGTCTCTAAGATTATTAGAACTCATTTTATTAACACTTACGTAAATCGGCCTTCAGGCCCAATTGCGAGAGGTCCGATTTCAGCGTCCAGTCAATGTATGGTGTGGTCTATGACTCAACTATTGCAAATTACGCATGACTAATATTTTCTTGGCCGTTTATGCACAGAACAGTGACAAATTCGTTGAGTTGTCGTGTATGAACATCGTTAAAGTACCGCGCAGAAGCCTTAATGTTTTGCGATTAACTGCCTTCACGAATTGACGGTGCCATCTACTCGATAAGATAGCTGCCATGCTGCAATATACAGTATTTCAGAGGCCTAAATAGGGCCAAATCCAAACTAGAAGCTAGGAACAACGAAGGCAGAACTACGAAGTCGCCATACTCACTGCAAAAATCTCGCAATCTCTGGACAGCAGTGCTACCGGAATCTAGAAATCATAAGTCAAACCATAGACCACACCATACTGTTTGTGTGCTCTGTCGTCAAACCTATGTGAATCGTCCTTCAAATTATGTTAGTTACTTTGATTCTTATTTCAAACCCAGTTTGAACTTCCATTATGTTGGTAACATTCATATTACTTACTTTATTTTATTTACGTATTTTATCGTATATTAATTTAGCGAATGTGGTTCTCAAGGCAGAAACTTCCAAACTTTTGGTCCGACAGTCACTATATGCAACTGAAATGTAACAAGGACACGCTATAACATTTAAAATTTCCTAATTAGAGAGGCTGATCGAAAATTCACAAGGAGTTAATAATAGGCCAATAAAATTCTGATATTTTCCAGATCTATATATATTGTAACTTTTTCGACTGAGAAAAATTTGATTTCAAGAAAAGTATTTGTTTTTCTATCGCCATTGCCATTAAATTTGGAAGTTAGCCCAATTAATTGAATGGTCTGTAGAACAGTACTTTGTTGGTTGCTTGGTTGGTCCCTCGGTCCCGGTCTGAAGGCTAAGATAAGAGAAACTTCATTTACTGATGGCCAACTGGACAAGAGAAGAGAAAACTCGAGTCTAAAATTACACTGACACTAAATAAGTTCATTCATAGACCACACCATACAGGTATGGTGTGGTCTATGGTTCATTGAATACGCCAGACACTGCACGTTATCAACGCCACTGCACTGGAAAAGGTTGCTGTGCTGATTGACGTCAGTCTCTCGAGCTCAGGAAATTGAAGGATTTAGCTTTGTAAATCCCCCAGAGCTCCTGATGTTTTACATGTATATTTGAAGCAGAAATTGTTTAGCTTCGCTTTTTATCTAACTGATCCTCTGTTTTCTTTCTTCAAATATTATCTTCAATCACTAGAGATGATGGCGGCCACGCAGAGTACATTCTATAATTAAACTTCAGATTTTTATTATTTTACTAGATACAGATGCAGGCTATAGCTGCTAATAACGACACAGAAGGTCGCAAAACCGGATGTCAATGCATGCAAGCGGGCTCCTCCGGCGTTTAACGTGCTAACTCAGGAATTGATGTCTGGAAAGCTTCTGCGGGGGCATTGACCTACACCAGAAATGAAGAGGGACGGGAGGCACAAGTCGTTGTAAAAATGCCCTCCTTCGATGGCGCCACAGCTCATGACGTTCTGTGGTCAACTGTAACCGTACATTGCTCTGGGGTCAATTGGCCAGTATCTGCAGCACGAACCAGTGCGTGTGGATTTCCCTGAACGAAATGCAGTCAAGTTAACGTTGTTTTTATCTCTGCTGGGATTGATATATCAACATCTGGTGCTAAGATACCACTGTTATTAAATTTCTGCCACTTCCAAGTCTATTTTTTTTCTCTTTGTCTTACTATTTGGTACGGTAACCAAAAAGAAGCAGGCCAACGCACATCAGTTACCGTTACTTTGAAGGTCAGGCATCATTATATTGATATATTTCGCGTCATGATCTTAAGAAAATAGATACATGAAAAACAGGCCAGGTAGGAGATTGTGGCGATCCTGTAGTACTCTGATGCGCGGGGACGATATAAGCCAAAAATTAGACCAAGTTAAAGATGGTGGCTGAAGTAAGAAATCTTTAAACTGAATGCACTTCCTGCTCAACAAACGTTAAAATCCAAGCGATGAAGATATCTGTTGGTTCTTTTTGCACTTTTATGGTATTTTGATTTTGGCGTTTCTTTTCACGTCAAAACTTAACTTGTTTTAAGTTCCAGACGCGGATACTAAGTAAAGGCGATCAACGAAGCACAGAGTAAGATATTTTTCAGGGTAAAGCAGAACTACGGCGACAAGAGAGCAAGAAAACCACGATCATTTCGTTGCAGATATTATTGTTTTTTTATCACTCCCGAACGAAGTGAGAGAGGTGATGTTTTCGTTGAAGACTTAAGTATATATATTTGTCTGTCCACCAAACACATGCAGAAAAAGTTGAGAAATCTTCATAATTTTTTTAGGGAGTTAGATGGGTTGACCTAGATGTGACCCACGTAAAACAACTAGGCCTAGCTGGCCATCAAAAATGACGGCATTGAATTTGCATTCACCGTGGCAGATTGTCTTACGCCACGAGGCGCTCTATTTTTCTTATGTTATTAAAATATGTAGTGAATAGTTTAAGCCTCCGTTTCCACAACTGCAACGGCGTTCCAAAAGAGGGAGAAACAATGACGACGATGAAATTTGCTCCCACCGCGGGTGATGGTCTTACGCCACGAGACGTTCTAGTTTCAAGCTTGCTTTCTTCCCTTAAAGAAACAGTTTTTCGCTTAAATGAATAAAATTTTGATCGACTTAAGTAGCTTTGATCAGCAGCTGAAATTTCAATGCAGTGATACTTCGCTGCGTACGTGCTGACACAAACTTGTACTATTTCATGTAACTTCAGGACAGAAAGGATGGTGCTGCTCAGCTACATTGAAACGGAGAACGCTAATCTCTTACAACAATTTGAGTCGGCAGTTACAGTACATCCTTCAAAAGTGTATCAGTAACGAAAGTATGGTCAATGAAGAAATATCACAAATCTTTCGCTGTCACTAGTACACTAGTAATAAAAACAAAGGACATTAGGCTAGCGTCACCGAACAGTATTTTACTGCTTCGAAGCAGATGAGACACTGAATAGAGCGTCTCACCAATAGACCGACAAGCGCTGTCAATAACTATCTTCGTGAAAATGCTGAGACTACTTTATGTTTAGGAGATAATTTGATATTATTCAACTCATGCTAGAGCAACAGCTGTGAGAGCTCATAACACCAAGGTGAAAATTCTACTAAATGTGAGATGGTAAGGATGCTTTGAGTTTAAAAATTACAACCCGGTAACAAAAAAAGAGATTAAACTGAAGAAAGCGTTTTTGGACATTTGTAATACATTACAATTTTTAACCTTATTTGGGACCTAAATTTTAAAAATGTTATCAATAAGATATTTTTAAGAATATTTTAGTTGTCGGAGTCGACAAAGTTATGCCAACTCTGATTGAGGACATCAGTGGGTGTCCGACTCATCGTTACAAGACCCCAGACTCGTTATGACTCTGACTCGACAACCGTGTTTTGAAAACTTCCGGGTGCGTAGCTACCGTTGTTGTGTAAGAAGTTACTTCCGAAACTATATATGTATATACTGTTTATTTACGACTTACTATAAGGTACTGCACAAATCAAGTTCACGGATGATGATAATGATGCAAATATAAGGCAGCAAAAATAGGTAAATGATGATCAAAAACTATAGAAAAACGTGGATGCATACAATTGAAGTAATGAGAACACAGCAATTTGGCAAAAATCAATTTTATGAAGCTACTGTAAATTTCGTTGCAAATCATTACGCATGGCAACACTTTATCAACACCTGCCACTGTTGCATATAAGAACACACCTCTATGTATGGGAACCAGAAGGCGAAAATTGATTAAAACGGGAGTATTATACAGCTGTACAAGCTACATTAAACTCCATTCACCAACAACCGCCAGACATCATTCACTCCCCAAGGAAATTGAATAAGGAGTATAATTTACAACTTCAGTAAATGATCTCAGTCAGAAGATTATTACGAAATAGACACTTCGACGATACAATCCAATTACACCCATAGTTCAATGCGCAACTGTTCCCATGAATAGATCGTATATGTACTGAATAGAAAACCACAAGCTAGGTGCAGCATATCGTGCTCTTAGTTTTAATTGCCACGGCTGGAGGTACAAATGCAATATCCCTAATCGAAAATATTCTTAATGTCTATTTGATAATTCTTTGGACAGCACGTACTTTTCTTTTCGCTCTATACCAAGTTACCAACGAAATGCGCTTCATTCTATTGATTATATACAAGCAGTCGTGGTATAGTCATTCTGCGAAGGGATCAGAGATTATGCGGTCTAAATTATTGCCCGACTGTACAAGCATTGACATTAGAACCTTCCGAGCTTACCCCGATATTATACACCTCTGCCCCTAGTTAGTAAAGTTGAAGTAAACTAGTCCTTTTTAGACTTTTCTATTGATGATTTTACTTTCAGAAGATGCGAGAAGAAATCCTGAAACGTTGATATTTTATGATTTTGTGGACACTTTTCTTCATTTACGATTCTACAAACATTTCACCGAAAGTGTAAGCTTTTTTTATTGTTAATTCTATTGATGACACGCATTAATCTTGACTAATTCTGTTGATAATCCGCATATTTCTTTGAATAATTTCTTCTCCTAATGCAACCAATAAATACCTTTTGAACTATATGTATTTTTGTGTATTATACAGTACTAATGTTACCGATGTCTATTCAATTTAATTCCGTAAATGTACATAGTTTACTTGGCTAAATCCCCCAATACCATACACTTTTCTTCACTAATTCTACAAGTAATTTATATTTCTTACTATGCAATATTTTCTTGACTAACCGCACACACAGTCTACACAAGCTGTTCTTAATTTTACCTTTCTATCGATAATTCATTTTGTTCTTCATTGATCTATGCAATGTTTTTTTTTTTTCTTGCTTATTCCGCCTACGACGAATTCCAATTCATTTCTTTCTACCGATAACCTAATCAAAGTTTAAACGTAATTCTGAACATTTCCTACTTCTACGTCCACCGACACGATGCCACTTTCTTTTCTGCAATTCCAACTCTTTCATCTCTCTACAACACGGCACCAACTCCCCATCGCTCCACACGAAGCGGGTCCCCATTTTTGACCCGTATGCAAGTGACGGGCGAGTTAGAAAAAATCATTTGGCGCAGTCACGGGAACAAAGACTCTTGCAAATAAAGGGCATTACGCCTCACAAGGGGATCACAACCGCGTCTTGAATGGTGCATCTTGATATCATCTCACGACAAAATTATGAGGGACACTTTGCAGAAGCGAACAGAAGGAACAGCAAACAAGTACATAAAGTGTGGGAACGACCATATATATAAACAACATACATCTATTCGCACTAGACGTCGATCCAATTCCATGGCATTTAAATGACACTTCTATATATAGTAAACCTCCCACTGGCTAAATCAAAACACTATTTTTCAGCAAAGCCTAAGATGCGATGAATTCGCTAAACAGATAGTTCATGAATGATTTTTTTTCCCATCTTGACTCCATGTTGGTCACTTGCTATACAAAATATAACTTTGATGATATGTATTGCTAGGAATAACAAGTGGTCGATGGACTTTCGGGTGACGAAAAACTCCAAGCGACGAAGGAAAGGTTAAGTAACTAGTATTTTAGCCAATTTCAGGTTAGTGCTGCAAATCAATCCAAGAATTCAAATTATACTGAATAGCTGAGGATAAATGCAGTGCACATCTAGAGTTAATAGAACCGAAATTTAAGGTAACAATAATAAGCAAACCCCAGCGTGCCCCTGGTTGCCACGCGGTTCTCGATCAGTCGTTCCATTTTGTATTTTGTCAGTGAATGTTGGACAAAAGTGCTTCTTGTTTTTATCAATATCTCACTGTTTCTACAGTCGTACTATGGAATATTTAAGAATATCACAAAATGTCATTAGTCAGGTTTATGCTGCTTCGCTTTGATAATCTGAAGAACTCTCTTTTCAGAATTTCGCTGAGATCGATTTTTAAAAATCGAAAAAACTAGTCCCACTTTTTAATACCTGTATAGTTCATAACTTCTTCACTTATTTTCAATAAAAATTTAGTGATCAACAAAAGCATTCTGTGCGTGAAATCTTGCATATGTTAATCTAAATGTATGAAATTTCCTCTCTATAAAAAAACGCACTTTTGCTCCAAGAGGAGAGAGGTAAAAAGTTATAACACAACATTCGATTTTCCCCATGCATGGATTTTTATACATAAGTGATAATGAATCAATCGTTATGTAAAAGCAAATTTTATCGTTATCTATAAGTCTATAATTTTTAGATAAAAATTAAAGCGACTTCTTTAGGGACAGCAACGGTGGACAAAAATAATCTTTTAAGTCTTATACTATATATTATTCTTATGCCACCACAACTTCGAGGTAGTAAAGCCTGTCTGCTCTTACGTCACACATTGGTTGAAATTGTTCAATACATCGCTGCGTGCATTAATCTAACTTTTTCCGTAGAACTAACACTATCCGGCATATATGTAGGTAGCATCTAGGATACTTTATGGGTGTTGCTCCATGTAACGTCTGCAACGCAAGAATGCAATATCGCGAGCATAATTACGTAGGTGACGCGAAAACACGTAAGCATGGATCCATTCCAGCAAGTTTAGACAAGCACAGATGTAGCTACTAAGCTAAATAGCAAGCCTCAGAAACTGCTGCCATACAGCATCCTATTCATTTCGTTTACAAAACAATAGCCGAATTAGTAAAATTTTGGCTCAAAATGTTTTAGTTCAATGTTGAACCCTTTGAAACCAGTGAGTTGTCAACAAGAACAACACACCGAACAGATGTCTGCTCAACTGAATGCAGAAAATAGTTAGCGAAGAAGGTACACGAAACTGAGACCTGCACCTCTGTTCAGTGTAGCATGAATGTTGACGTTTGGTGCAATTTCAAGCAGTGCTATTCCTACTTGAAAAAAATTTGGTGCAGCGTTTTTAAGAACATCCTGATGGACTCATACAAGCTTGTCAGCCAGGCAGTGCGAGATTAAACATTCATAGCAAAAAAAAACATTACTCGCAAAATACATTGCAATTTAAATATCATTGCAAAGTAAATTGAACATCGACTTAAAATACGATAACTAATGATTCTTCATATCTGCCAGTATCATTACAGCATGCAAATGAATAATGTAGACGCGCAACAGTACAACCACGAGCGTTCCTACCACGAAATAATTTTCTGGAGCTTCTTCAAGAATGGGAATATGAATTAATCAGACCGTCTCATTAATTGTGGCACGTATATAACGGATCACTTTTCAAGAGTGCAGTAATAAATTAAAGCTACAGTAAAACCCCTCTAATCCGCACCTCAATAATCCGAACCCCTCCCTAATCCGAACATCGGACGATAGTTCGAAGTGCAATCTGAACAAATGAGCATTTTTCGAATTAATAGGGTAAAGTACAGAGTTTGCACAAATGGCTCTGTAATCCGTACAAGGTGCTTCTTATTTTTTGGATTAAGGGGGTGATGAACGAGAAATTTGCGCGAGGTGCAGTGCAGAAGCTACCAACAATCTTTCTATAATCAGTTTTAGTGCAGAATACAGAGTTTTTTCTTGGATTTGTGAGTACCTCGGTAATCCGAAATCCCCGCTAATCCGTCACCCCCTTCCCCCCATGCTGTGCGAATTAGAGGGGTTTTACTGTACTACATTATAGCAACAGTGTAGGACAGGAACAAAAGTTTTGAAATTATGTTAGTTGCACCGAGTACAAGATAAATATGTCACTTCAGGCCTGCAGACTCACTTCAGCTGTGTTTTAGAAACGAAAAGACGGGACATGTGGTATGCCTAGAGCAATGGGGATTTCACCCACGATGGCACTTCAAACATGATAAAAACAAGTTGGGAAAGAAGATTAATAGTAACGCAGAGTATCACGAAAAGATTTTTAGCAACAGTGGACCTAAACAAAAAAACATTTGCAAATGAGGGGGGGGGGTTGGCTCCTGCTATACATGTACGGATCTTCACTCAGCAGAATTTACAGAGGGAAATCCCGTACAAATAGTAAGAGCATTCCCCTAGTTCAAATTCCTTTACTCGATGATATCACTGCGATACAGAGAGAAGAAGCAGTGGCACGTAGTAGGTCAAATAAACGGAGGAACCATGCACAGATGATAATAGTAAGTTGTGAAGAAACGTGTAAGAGCAGCAATATAATTCTAGTGGCGTAAGAAGCATGAGAGAAGGGACTAAAGTGAGCACGAAAAGAAAGATATCTTAAGGAGCGACTGATAAAACATACGAGGATGAACATACACCAATCATGTTGTGCACGTATATAATTTGACTATAATAGAGGCCAACTATACCAAGTCATGTCCCACATAAATATGTAACTATAATCTTATCCTCGTGACGAGTTGCTCACATATATTAAATATCTACATATATGAAGCAACTGGCACGTCCCACGTACGCAACAGCGTAACTGAAAGTTGATTTTGGCTCGTATACGAAGTTTGAGAGAGCGACTTGACGAGCAAAAGTCAATACCAACGTATGTCAATGAACTGACACACCCACAAAACAATTTAACTATGTTCTTATAATTGAACCAAGCCACTCGATGTAATCTGCAACAGATAGTATCAACCAACTAACACGTAAACGTAACAATTAAAGTATAACCGTACCCTTGTGTAACAAATCACTCAAATCGAAGTGCAACAGATACCAGCCAAACAGCCATGTCCCACGTAATAATGTAACATAACCTTACCCTTGTAACAAGTCACTCAAATCACTGAGGTCACATTCGTTACACCGCCAAACCGTAAGCGTTTGGTCGTAACAATCGAACAAACAACTGCTCCATTGAAATGAGTGCGAAGAAATAGAATCGCTAAGCCATGTGTCGAACAACATACAGAGACGCTGAATTAAGCAAGAATAGCCACCAAATAATGCTCTTCTCAAATGAATAGATGGCAATTTACGCG
>LQNS02277097.1:37036353-37049992 GCA_001587735.2 Parhyale hawaiensis | reverse complement strand
ATAGAAACTTCAAAGTCATATATCTCAAAAACTATGCATTTCCGACTGATAAATATGGGTATCACTGCACTTCTCTAATAGACTTCTATCAATTTCTAGCAGTGAATTAGCTGGGCGCCATATTGGATTTTTGTAAAAATTTACCCATTTTACGTCTGCGCATAGCGTTTTCTTTCAGTTACAACGCTTTAAAGTTTTCATTTTCTCCTATATAAAAGTGAAGGCGACAGGCTGACAGCCACCGCCGCCACCACCACCGATCACCGCCACCGCCCTTAGTACGAGGAAGCTTGCCAACAGTGAAGCCACCGTGTGTAAGGCTTCTAGGGCTTCTTCTAGGGACCTATATTTGCTAGCAGAACCTACTTTGCTTCCCTAACCTAGATTATCGGCCTAACCGATGGCTTCATTGCTTGGGTTGTAGGCTAAATCTATCACACAGGCTTACGTAACCACGTGCATTCGTTTCCTAAAACGCGGTACGTAAGCGCACCTTATAGAAGCCATCTTTGATTTCAATAAAATTTTAGTTTCATTGCTGACTATAGAAAATAATGGAGGCACTTGGCTTTGTTTTGCTACTGTTTAATAAACAGATAAGTGCCAAGATCGATGTCGAAATGGTCTTCAAAGCGAACGTCCAGAGCGAGGCACGGACGATCGTCCGTTGCACTAGTGACGGTAAACATTATTACACCGTTTCACTGTGACACCCTTCACTATGATAGAAAATAAGAAGTTTAAAGCGTTATAACTAGCAAAAAAAAAAGTTATGGCCAGACTTAAAATGTGTGTAACATTGATAATGAGTGTAAGAAAAACGATTTCGTGTACAAAAAAATATATAAAAATCACCTGAGCCCCTCTCGTAAACATTTAATATTAATATTTATTTATTTAAAAAAATTTAATATTTAATATTGTATGTCAAACTCATAAATTCAGAGGGTCGCTAAAATGAATCTATAATTTACCCTCCGCATAATCTTCACAGAAAACAGAATTAAACTCTTGCAATCAGCACAAAATATAGGAGCCAAAAGTCCAAAACTCCATTCCAACAGCAAGTGAGCAGCATTGTCATAGCTATAACTTTTGACAGTCGATCATTGTACAAATGTAACATAAAATTTATGGGAGATTGTGGAGTCGCAAGCTGCACCTGGAGCTGCTGTAGTGTGTGTATGTATGTATGTGTAGGAGCACGTTTGTGTATGTGTGTTTAGGTGAACGTACGTAACCGAATTGATAAGGCAAGTGACCGTGTACAAAGAGATTCGAGAGATGCTCCACAAAATTCAATGGATGTTAAAAAATATCGACGGTTCTTTTCAACAAACTTTGATGGTTTTTGAAAACAAAATTCGATGGCTGTTTTAACCTTATTCATGCCAGAATGTGTTATTTTGCAGCAAGGTTTCTCTGTCCTATTGTATTCGTATGGGGAAAGGCTGCGAAGTGAAAGGCGCTCAGCGTCCTCATTTTGCGTCCTCATTACACTTCAGTTTTCATACGACGAAAGCCAGTTCAATGCGAATGAATGCTCCTACTTAGGCATGCAATAAGAAGTTGACGTGAGCTTGGACCAATAAGGGAATTAATGGCAGTTGTTTTGTATGCTTAAGATATTTGAGCCTCCTCTTGTTGCTATAATGGCAGTCAAAAAAATGAGAAAACTATGATTCCTCGTCACGTAAAACCATCACCCGCGATGGGGGAGTGGGTGGAGGAGGAGGAAAGAAGGGATGGGGGGAGCTGAGAGTGCAAATTCAGCAGTTTTGGCACTTTTCATGGGTGGGTTAACCAACCTGTCTACCTGGATGAGACTGCGAAGGTAACTCAAGTCCTCGTCTAGCAGCTTTTGGGTAGAGAAAGAGAGATAAATGCATAAATATATATATATATATATATACCTAGCTATATATAGGCACACACAGAATAAACACATTTCTCGTATCACAGTTCGATCGTTGCGGGATGATAGCAACGGGGCACACAACAGTAGGCCGAGAAAATGCAGAATCTCTAATCTCAGCACTAGGGTGTTCCCAATCTCAGCACTAGGGTGTTCCCAATCTCAGCACTAGGGTGTTTCCAATCTCAGCACTAGGGTGTTTCCAATCTCAGCACTAGGGTGTTCCCACACTAGGTGAATGCTCTAATGTATTAAATATAGTTATGTTTGTCCTGATATTTTGTAGAAATATGTTAAATACATTCCTTAGGGCCCCATCAAAAGATTTATTAACCTACTCTACATGGTTAACCTTTATTTAAAAAAAATAAAAATCGCCCTCTTATTTTGCCCGCTAGTGTAGCTATACGTCACTGCTGCAATCAGCGACAATTTGACTACCAATGAATATGGTATTATTAGTAGATGAAGTCGAGGACAATGCAGCATAAATATCACTACTTTATCATATACCGCAGTTGCCATTTACCTCTAAATAGAAGTTTAGGCAAGTAATGGATATATACTGATCCCATTATGATACCAACATAATGAGAAGTCACGAATTGGTAGTAAACTGAAGAGGTGGTGTACATCAGACACCAGGATGCAGACTCATGTAAAAGTACTGCAAGCCTTCGTTTGAATTGAAAGTAAATCTATTGTACTAAGATGGGTGACATAAGCTTACTAGTTGTTCCTAATAATTTGTATCAACATGTTTTTTCCCGTTCCAAAAAGTGAATGTTAAATTAATACGCTTACAATAATTACCGATGTACAGGACCGTCTCGTAAAGTGACTACTATGGTACTGTAGCAATTACTACAGCGAAAACCTCCGTTTCCTTCAGTCTTTTCGTGATTCTGTTATCAGCTATATCTTTCCTTTTTCCTCCATAGTGCTTCTATTTAATTTGGGAGTCATGAGGTCAGAGAAAGAAAACCATTCACTGTGGGGAAGAAGAACCATAGATATAGGGAATTACCCAATTGCCGAACTAACTCCATTTCCGGACAAACAGTTAATATTTGATGGGGTTGTTATTTTCACCTATCAAATATAACTGATTGTTTGGAAATAGAGTTAGTTCGGCAATTGGGTAATATAGGATAATGTCTTAGGGATATTTCAGGCGTCGTCAAGTTCGAGCTATCAACAGTTTGACAAAGCAAAGGCCACCTTGCCATTCAGCAGCTGTATTTTCTACTATCTAATGCTTCAGATCAGGACGGAGAGACTAACCAACCAGGTAACTATAACCAACTAAGCATTATTATATAGTGGGATATTATCATGAAGGCATCCAATCAACATGCAGTATCTGAATCACAAGTGCTGACAAGGATTGCAAGTGTCATATGTTGGGTTAGGTTTCTGCTGACCCTTCTGCTAAAATGCAGCATGCATTACCAGTATATAAGTACAAACGTACCTGCGTCAGAATTTCGAGTCAATTGGGTATGTTCTATTGACAGGCAACATTTTCAAGCAACACCTACAATTGCATTCAAATGACAAGCAAAATAGATTTCAAATAACACGTAATAATTACTTCCCCGTACCTAACACGCAACAAGTCCTCTTAAATAGCACGAAACAGCTACCTTTGAATAACAAGTAGCAATTACTTCTACGGAAAAGACAATAATGACTTTTAAATACGATGCGGCACGCAACAATGTCTGGCAAATGACGTGTAGTATTTCTTCTCAAAAAAGCTCTGGAATAATTTTCCTAGAAAAATAGAAGAAAATTTCGATATCAAAACACGCAACCTCGACCTCCAACAGCGGTTAACAATCATTATATTTAACACTCAATCATCACTTTCAAACAAGCTTTTTTTAATTAAAGGAAACCTTTTCAAACATTTCACAAAACAATGACCTTTAAATATAACAGGCAATTTCTTTAAGATATCACTCAGCTACATCTCTTTAAAAAACAGTTTCTTAATAAAACAAAACATAAAGTTGATATAACTCAAGTGCCCACAATGCATGATCGATGTGAAGAACCGCACCTAGCTGTAGGGATGATTTCATTTAAGAACTAAGAGACGATCTTAAATTTACAGATCAGGACATTAGCGTACAATTGCGTGCAATTTGTAGAGAGGACTTTTCAATTGGAGACAAAGGTGAGAGACATTGCAATATCTCCACGAGATTCATGATCTACACCTGATAACAGCCGCTCAAAAGCAGCCAAATACGCTCGCCACAGAATGAGCAATCTTATCCTTAGAAAATGAGGAAGGCTTAAGCATGTAGCTTGTCACCACAAATTGCAGTAAGAAGTATATGCGCTAAGCCCCGTGATGAGCGTTTGTGCTCGGCAAATTCTCTTTGGCAAGACCAAGATGTAATCTTTGTGTCTATTCAAGGTGGGGCGATTCGCTATATAGCTACTGGGCTTAATATGGCAACAGTTATGGACGATTTAACGGGTACACCTACGAGGGTAGCGTTGCATGTATACTGTTACCGGAGGGAAAAACCTTGCGCTGTAATGTAGTCTAGTATGCAATTCCAGCACTAATTATAGGATACTTCTCTTTTTTGTAATTAACAAGGTTTTCCACGAACAGCTAATAGAACACTCCACTTAGATATCTTCCTTGCATTTAAAACAAATTTAGCCCTATTGAAAAACAGGTCATTTCGCTACATGCAAATTTACCAGGAGCAGCTAATGCACCATGACACTCTTATATATTATCCTAGCATGTTAAGAATATTTAGCACTAATGAAGCAACCCATCATTTTGTAAGATGCAATGTTTTCCACGAGCAGCCAAAAAACCATTAGACTATTAGCTACTTCCCTTGCTTGTAGAGTCATATTAAGGGTAATAGAGCAAGCGCTCATTTTGGAATATGCTATGTACTCTACGAACAGTCAACAAAGCAATATAACTATCACTGGTACACAAAAAAAAACATTACTCCTGCGAACGTAACAATTGCAACGTAGTCACTACTGCATGCACATTGATGACTGGTCTACAACAGTCCTGGCTCTGAGGGGAGTTTCTGTGTATATTTCACTTTTACAGCTCTCCCATGTATTTGCCCATTCCATATAATGAGGACAGTAAAGAAAAGATGGGTAGAACTTTCGCACCTGGTGCATTTTTGAGGGGGGCATCGGGGGCTAAAATGATCAATTGTGGACAGATTGTTCTGAACCTTGCTCAGAATATGTATTTTTGAGAACAAAACACATTTTGCCCCTACAACTTTTTTTTTATTAAGGCCTTAATTTTGGGATAATGGGAAATATATATAAATATATCTATTATTTAAGTTTCAAAAGAATAGAACTCAATGAGTTTTCATGCTAAAAAAAATACAGTTTTGGAATCCTTGAAACATTCCTAACAAAACTATAGACCTGGTTAATCCATTTTCTGTTTCGTAGTAATCGCTAACTAAACTATAGGGAAAAACAAAGAATTCGGTTTTGAGTTCTGGTAAAATAAAATATTATGAGGGCCAAAATGAAAAATCCGGCTCTATGGTTTTGTTAGGAATGTTTCAAGGATTCCAAAACTGTCATTTTTTTTTCTAGCATGAAAACTCATTGAGTTCTATTCTTTTGAAATTTTCCAAAAACACATACATATTTATATATTTCCAATTATCTTAAAAACTAAGGCCTAAATCAAAAAAGCTGTGGGAGCAAATTTATTTCTTTTTCAAAAATACATATTCTTAGTAAGTTTCAGAACAATACAATCAGTCCACAATTGATAATTTTAAGCCTCCCCCCCATGCCCCCCTCAAAAATGTACCAGCTGCACAAGAGCTACCCAACTATTTTTTAATGTCCTCATCATATGGAATAGGAAAATACACGGTAGAGCTGTGAAAGAGATGTACACAGACACCCCTCCCCCCCTTCAGAGCCTGGACTATATATAAATACACAAACAACCTAGCGATGCGAACTTAAACTGCAACAGAAGCACTATATTGCACACTGATTTTTGATCTTGATCTGAAACTTGGTTAGAAATACAAATTTTTTATAATCGTAATTGATTTTCAAGAAAGGCTAGCATGACATAAAACGTAACTAACTGCTCTCAGGGGCGTTCAGCAGGAACAGCGCTGATGAAATATAGAAACAGCGCGTGAAAACGCAGGTCTTCAGATCTGGTAGCGAGAAGTGAATAGATGAAAATATAACTGAAATGATCCGCCCGCAGTCCAATGCCATTAGTAATGCAATACTGATTCTAATAAAAGACTTGATGTGGCTCCATTATCAACCGCTGACATTTTTTTCGAAAGCGGAAATTACGGTAGCAAAATTGACGTCAATAGCTGTTTCACGATCACCGTTCAACTAAGTGACAACAATGTATATTAATAGGAATGGTCAACCCAGTGATAAGAAAATATTTTTAGTAACTGAATATCCCCTTTCCCCCCCCCCCCCCCTCAAGAAAAAATGGCGGCAGGGCGTGACGGTGCGCAGCTCTTCAACTTAGAAACTGATGTCAAAGTCACACTTTACAATCGCACGCTCAACTTAGGGGTAGATGGTCAACTCGCACGTCGATAGTGGTACCGATTTTAACGGTGCATCACATGTCAACGTGCGAGCTGAAAGTCGGCTCATAAGCTGAGCTTGCGTTTGCACGGTGAAGCCTCGGCATGAATAAAAGTAGAAAAAGGCAGTTCTCAAAATGAATAGTCCAAACATTTTGTGTATCTCATTCCAAACGTATATTAATGGAGTGACCCGTAAATTTAATAAGAGGCACTAACCTGTGACCTAATCAAGATATACTTTACACAATAATCGTACTGGGCTCCAGACACTTCCATGAGGACTGCGCTTACGAGCGGTGGGCTGATTTCTAGAGGACTGCGTGTGCCCTCATGCAAAAGAGATGCTAAGCGGCCCGTGTTCAAATCTATCAGGACCTGTAAAAGTGGAATATCTTTTCGGGTTTGATTGATTGCCGAACGAAATGATGCAAATGTTATGGCGTGGCACAGCAGTGGATTATGAACGCCATCAAGTCTTGGTGCTGCAATGTCATGGCTCGGTAGAGCAGTGGATTATGAACGCCATCAAGTCTTGGTGCTGCAATGTCATGGCTCGGTAGAGCAGTGGATTATGAACGCCAAGTCTTGATGCTGTAATGGCATGGCTCGGTAGAGCAGTGGATTATGAACGCCATCAAGTCTTGGTGTTGCAATGTCATGGCTCGGTAGAGCAGTGGATTATGAACGCCAAGTCTTGATGCTGCAATGTCATGGCTCGGTAGAGCAGTGGATTATGAACGCCATCAAGTCTTGATTTTGTCAATGGACAGCCACAAAAAAGAATTTGACAATTTCCTCGGCAACGCTATACAACATTTTTAACGTCATACTTTCGTATCAGTAAAGGGAATTTAATTACGAAATAATTTACTTGCTGCATTAGTTGAATTAGCCACTACTATTCTATATCAGACATACATCGAAACACTGAAGAGAACGCTGATGATCTGCTACGGAGTTGCCCACTATACTGTGAACAACGCAGTTCGTTGAACACATTGCGGGAATAAATGGTTCTGTCACCAATACCTATTTTTTCATATTTACGATTTGTCCAGAATGAATCCGTGCCATACATCCCAAGCAACGTGCATGAGTCGTTGGGTGTAATTCAGTTTTACACAAATGGCTGCTGAATTTTTCTTTTCATTAGCAAATTGCCGGCATACAAGTGCAGGACAACATTTTGTAATACATCGGTCGAGGTCAATCTGTTTCACGATTACAATTATACCGACCACAACAATATGTTCTGCTCAATAAATATGAAAGCCCCTTTTTGTAAGTGAATGCCCCCAAAATTGGCCGGTGATCATGTGTCAATGCAATACAAAACTCAGCAAATAATAAATTGAAAATGTTCGAAAATGGTGAGAGGCAGTTAAATAAGTGAATCTACTGTATATTGAGAAGATATTTAGTTTTCATCAATTTTGTGATTACCTGTCAAGGTACCGCAACAAATCAAAACGCTTTCGAGCTAAAATGAAAAACCGCGTGCTTCGAAAGCAGGGAATGTCACTGAAATATTGGAGTTTAAAAAAAAATCTGTTGAGGCTGGCAGAGTACCGTGATGATATTCCTGCGTCTAGTTATTCCACTTTGTAAGGGTACCAAGGGTAGTGAGGGTTTCCAAACATCTTTATATACGCATATTAATGCATTTAGAGTACTCATTCACTTGCAAATTCATTTATCCCAATCTGGTTCTTCGATCAAGAAAGAGACGATGGGGCATTTGTAGTATTACGTCGACGGCATCGAGCAACCCATGCACGAGGGTGTTCCTACACTGCATGATCAGCACGTATGGTCGAGCACAGTCGGTAAAGAAAACCGGAGGAAAAAATTATCCGGAAGAGCATGAAAAATTGAAAGAAGCAAAGAGGGTACGATCGAAATATGGCCCGAAAGATGGCTAAACCTACGGTAACCTTCTGTATAATATTATGTGGGATGCTTCTGCAGCAGGTACGTTCGCATAACATATGTAAATTAATTAAGTGGTGAACGTTTTAACCTAACCCCGGGACAAACAGCCCATCCTATGCCCTCTACGGGGTTGTTGGTTGAAACCGTTGGTTTATTACCAAATTAAATAGAACTGATACGGTTACTTAATAGGTTCAACTAAGCTATAACTTTGACAACATCCAGAATAAAAAGCTGAAACCCAACAACTTCAGCTAACGGGTTAACCTCGCCATAAGTACTTCATCCACGTTTCAAAAATTTCCAGTTGATCCCTTAATAGTTAAATGATTTTGAAAGAATGATAAAAATGATAAAAAAAAGTTCTGTCTTTATTACCTGTCACTGCAGGCGGCATTTGCAGAGCTACTTTGTTACCAATGAATAAATAATACAGTTAAATCGTTTTTTCTCCATATTTCATCGTAAACACCTAAGGCATTTCCAGAAAAAAAGAGCGCAAGCCGTTTTCTTTTTTTTTTCCATGCGGTTATTGGGTAGGCCCAAATGTTCCTTTAATCTTACTGAATGAGTTGGTTTAATATGTAGCCACTGCAAAATAGTGTTCCGAGGAAGTTGAGAAGGGGACATATAATGATGTCAGACGGAAAAGTGGAACCCATGCACGCACGAGAGTATTTCCACACAGGGTTAACAAGCCGGGAAAGACGAGGAAGAACAGAACAAAGCATCATCAGTAGACTGAAAGTAGAAGAAGCAAAGTGGGCACGAAAGATAGACGTCCCGGTAACCTACCTTACTATCAAAATGAAACGCATATAAAATTGAAGCCGACCTTTCCGTCAGCTCGCTTTGTTCTTGGGTCGACGTGTCATGCGTGAGATGACTGCGCATAGCAACGAAACAAGCAGGTTCTCATGTACAGTTCCAATTTGATATCGAAAAAATCCAAACGAAATTACTGGCAAATCCAGCAGTACGAGCAGTATGAGTATTATCAGAGATAAAATAGATGGTGTATATTCACAAGCACAAAGTGCGAGTACTCACATATGTAACGACCGGGTCAGGCTAGGAATTAGTAGGTAACCTCCGCCAAGGAGTTTTTGTTTTTGTCGAGTCTGTTATTCTGCCTGTCTGTCTGTCACGGAGATAACTCAAAAAGTTATGGGCGGATTTAGATGAAATTTACAAGGACTGTTAAGTACGATAGGAGGAATAGATGATAAACTTTTGGTAAAGATCCGTCCATCCGTTTGTTTGTTTGTCTGCCTCATTTTTGCCAATGCCATAACTAAAAAAGCTATGGACGGATTTTTATGAAATTTGCATGAGTTGCTAAATTTATTACGAAGAGTAAACAACGAAATTTGTGTGATGATCTTTAGGTTCGTTCGTGTGTTTGTTGCTATGTTTGATTTTGTGCTTGTTAGCGCAATAACTCAAAAAGTTATGGATGGATCTTTATGAAATATACAGGAGTTATTACAAATGTCAAAAGACATAAATGAATAAATTTGGTGCAAATTGGTTGGTTCATTTGTATGTTTGACTTATGTTTGTTAGCAGCATAACTCGAACAATTATGAGCGGATCTTCAAGAAACTTGCAGAAAGTAATTAATATTATCCGATTTTGGTTGGATATTGGTGTTGCTACAAAGAATATCACGGTCTCAGCACCAATAGTATTTATTAAAGTGAGTAGTTGCAAAAAAAATATTTGCAATTAATCATTGAATGCTTAAATGCCCAGGTTACTACAAAATGGAAGTTTGATACCATTCATAAGCGGAATTTGATATAATTACCCATATACGCATATTCAGGTCCCCATAGCTCGTATAACTATGATATAAAATTTTTAGCTAAGAAGAGAAGCATTTCCTGTACCAACGGTGACTGGTTCATAGCGCAATGACAAGATTTAGCATCCATTACGTCTCAGTAGAACCGTCATTAATAAGAGGAAACAGAAGCAGCTTTGACACGACGGTCGTTCTAGCAATCAAAGTATCGGTAAAAATGACCCGTCTGCACGCGACTGGAGGAGCCGACCTGCTGGCTGGAGCTGTGGACGATGCGCGTGGTAAGTTTACCACGACGCGAGAACAAATTGGAAATAAACGATATGGTGAACGCCTATGATCAGTCTTCATGAGAAATACAATATAGAATCGTGAAGGTAGTTGGTAGAGAAGCAGCTTGGTAGACAAACGGTTGGTGGTACCCACCCTGGGAGGTAAAAGCTGCAAACAGGGATCACGTGCACAATTTCTGAGAGCCATTGAACAAATAAGTAAGATACAACTAAACATCGTGGTGAAAAAGAAAATTTTCTACGCAGCCACTAAACTATTTAGTAGCACAACAATTCAACACCGCAGTAAGAAATAACAACGAGAATTTTAGAAAAAGATGCCGAACAAGGCACCACTCTACCCAACTCGGGAGTTGGTCAAGGCCTGGGAGACTCGCACCACAGGATATCCCAACACCCTCGCTAATTTCGGTGCCCACTCAAGCTTTAAATGAATTCCTTCCTGTTAAATGCAGCAACACTCCTCTGCCAACTTCATAAACATCGGCAGTAATGCCGTCTAATAGCAAACCACTCCGACGGGCACAATAATTGCAGGTTATAAGTGCTCGTATTACCATTGCATGAGTTTCTTAGGGCAAATTTGAAATATTTACGAATTGCCCCCAGCGAGTATTTGTAAGTGAAACTATAATAAAATTTTTTCCATGAGAACAAGCACCGGTTATACACGAAATAACAATTGACTAGCATGCACTTTGTGTCTAGGGCTGTTTTATATAGGAAAAACTTTGTAAAAAAATAGATGCATTTGCGCAGCGCTTATCGAAGTTTGCCCAAAGCGAGGCAAATTAGGAGATAAAGTTTCATGGCTATTATAAACAAAACAAAAGTGGAAAGCGCAAATACGATGAGACCACCGACGCAGCCAGCCAGTGTTATTTGCTAGATTGGGAATGGAGCAGCAACTAAAATGTTTCTTGCTTACTTCTGTTGAGCGTTTCATGCGACCGGAAACCGTCCACTCCACTACATATACGCTGTGAAACCTATCATAACGGCTCACAATTAATTAGGCTACATATTGGTAACTTTTCTTAACGTCCCAAGTAAAAATTTGTTTTTGCAGGTATGGGACGATCTGAAACGTGCCCGAATAATCCAGGCAGGCGTCAATTCGTTCAACGCCTAAAACGCGCAACTAAAATACAGGATATAACGGCGTCTTAGTCTACCAATTTACTCAGACGATCTAGTCCAACAATACAAACTAGTTCGACTTAGTCTGCTCATTTACACTGAGACGATCTAGTCCAATAAAACTAACTAGTGCGAAACTTCAAGTCTAAGCTTTCGATTCGCTACTTTGGATCGAGTTTCAGATTTTGGCGTTACGCGAGCAGGATTGCGTTTTCGGCCGTTAGACAGTAGTATCTTTTGAAACGAAGAAGCACTTGCAGGTAGTAATAAAGATAGAACGCAGGCCACACCTGCGGTATTATTCAAACAATTTAAAAAAAAATATATAATTAGGACCCTATGATGCAAGAGCCACTTCACTTCATGCAAGAGCCAAATCACTTGGCTTTGGTACGAGGAAAATAAATGTTTGGCCACCCTCTGGTCCAAACTTTAATCCTATCCTGTAGACTTCATTACTTGACCCACTCTGGTACCCAACGATTGAAATATAAAATTTAAGAACGTGACAAGAAACCTGGATCTCGTTAACGTTAATTTAAGTGGAGAAGTCGTTCGGCAGCCGCGACGCTGGAATTGGCTCACTTAGGGTAATTAGCAGACATTTGAATAAACTCTACGGCTACACGTCACCTCACGGTTTTTGAACAAATTATAAAGAAAGGAATGGTCTTGTGACTTCCATCCAAATAAAAAGATTAGATTAGATAGGCGGCAGTAGACGAACCAATAGACCCATTCTCAAAGAGACACCGGAACTTACGCCCGGGCCCTCTATGAGCTATTGCCATTATGTTAGTGGGATATAGAGGACTGGAGAAAAGAGAGAGAGAGAGATAAAAACAAGGGGAAGACTACCTGGCAAAGAGACGATCATGAATGGACGCAAGCACGATCAACAGCCGCTGACATGCGGAGCTTAGAGACGTCAAACTGTGTAGTTGGAGCGGGAGAGAGAAGAAGACGGATTAAGGTGGCCTCGGAAGCTTTGGCCGTTATGAGTTTGCGATTCCTGGAGGAGGAGTTCTTAGCTGTGGAGAACGTCTCTCCCAATGTATGTCAAGACGATTTTTAAACTCGTTGACTGACTCCGCACTAATAGGGAGTCTATTCCAAATGCTGACTATGAAATACGAAAAGAACTGCTGACTTAAGGTCGTTCTTCGTGCTTTATGCTTGAGTTTTTGACCGTTGTTTCGCAAGCGATCATTGAGGTCTCTTTGAAATTTCAAAGAGCCCGTTGTAGGTACTCTGTTGAAGCCCTTCAAATACTAGAATGTTTCTATTAGTTTCCCCCTGAGTCGTCTGTGCTCGAGAGAGATCAGACTCAGTTCTTTTAGGCGACATTCATACGACTTATTTCGCAGCTGAGGTATCAATTTCGTTGCCCTGCGTTGGACTCTTGCCATGTTATCGATATCTTTCCACAGATCTGGCGGCCAGAATTGGAAAAAGCGGTCAGTGAATTAATAAGCCGAGAACGTTTCTTTACACCACACCTTATAAAGCACTTTTATTTCCAACTACAATTATTGAAACAAATTGTTCCATTTCGCAGACAGACGGACGCGGATATTGTCAAAATTTACACATCGCAGTTCACCCATACTTCTTAGAAACATGCGTCTAAGAAGGAGGATCGTATAGCTACTGCAAAAGTTACCACAATCACAACATACCACGTGGGGCTAGTTCCGAGACTATTCATATATATCTGAGCAGAAGACAAAAAGTTTCACAAAAAAAAAAAAATAAATTCACCGCCTGTGAAAGTTATACCGTTGTACGGCCACTTCAGAGACCACTCCACCTAACCTGAACTAGAAACAAGACGTTACACAAAGGAATGTTTAGCTCCTGTGAAAGTTATCACATTTACAACATACCTTGAGTGGCCAGTTCTGAGACCACGCTCGCAAGATCGTATCCAAGAACGAAGGTCTGGACT
>LQNS02277097.1:37021771-37036193 GCA_001587735.2 Parhyale hawaiensis | reverse complement strand
AAGCCGTGATTCGAAGAGCTGATTAAGATATTGTGCGCAGTAGGTGGTAACGGCACCTCAGTTGCCAAGACTGCGACGCACACGTGAACAGTGACGGATTGCCTGGGTAGATTGATTTGGACGGCTGATTGTAGGGTGATTGGGCGGCGTAGGTGTAGGGAGGGTGATTGGAACAAGGTGAGGGAGGTATGGAGGATCAAATCAGTGAGTGGTTCGTGGCAACGTGGTTCATCAGCTATGAGTCCAGGAGGCTGATAACAAACTTGGGACTAGAGGATCTGAGAAAGCGAAATTGATCAACTTCTGCAGAAGTGAAGTGAGGGAGGAATGGAGGATGAAAACAATGGTTAGTAGCGGTGGGGATCATGAGTTATACGAAGAGCAGTAGCTCGACAGGAGGAAAAGAAAATTGGGATTAGAGGATCTGGAAAATTCTGTTCGAAAATCTTTTGCAGAACGAAAGTGAGGCAGGCATGGGAGGATGAAATCAGTTGTCAGTGGTACAAAGGAAGCAAAAAGCGTAATTTCTTTGCTTCCTGGTGGTACCGTACTCTAGTAAATGGTCGAGCTACTAACTCCGGCAACACTACAAGTATAAAACTTAAAGAATTAGGATAGTGTACTCGGACAAACTTATAGGCGCACAGTGAGGTACAACGAGTAAAACAAGAGGTTCGTGTTCCTCTGCATTATCTCTTATAGTGATGCCGGGCAAGCAAGACAGTTAAAGCAATATACCCGAGGGCAAAGAACAGTGGAGAGAACAAACAGAGACAGGTAAGGTTACTGACTCTTTGAAAGGCAAGGTAGGTATTCAACTTTTGCCAATGATTTACGTATGATTTGTCCATTTTTGTTAGAGAAGCTTTCACGAGTTGCAGTTTTATTTGTGTCACCTTTTGAACAGATGGCTTCAACAGTGGGCGGCTCCTCCTGGGGTTGGTGGATCAACTTGCTGAAGGGAGAGAGCGAGTGCATGCAAATGGAGACCAGGGTAGTATAGGGTGGCAGCAGCAGTTAACAAATGCAAACTGAGCACAGCAATATAGAAGAAAGTGTGCGTGTCTTCGTTTGAGTGTATGTGGGGCAAGGGGCGATGAGGAACCTCGTGGACACCAAGTCACGCCAGCATAGAAGCGTTTGTTGACCGCTACTTTACGTACATGACTAGACGCACCTAAGAATCGACGCACCTCACTGACTGTTAACAACTAAATGCCGTGCTTCAATTGAAACATTTGCGGTCTGCTTCTGTGGTGCCGATAGAATCAATTCCTTTTTATTTAACAGTGGCAATCGTTCGTAATAGTCAAGTGTGTCTTCATTATCTTATAGTGCGGCAGTATTTAGAAATCGATATGGAACTGCATGTTTGCTTCAAAATCGATAGTAAATTCTTAGAAGCGGACAGGAATCAATTGGCTCCCTGAAATTTGCGGTACCGTATAAACCTACGATAACTCCAAATCGATAGCAACAGTCACAACTGGAAGCCAAGCAACATATAGGCGAAGCGTAAAAAAATCGGTGTTCGTAAGTGGCTGACCAACAGAACTGGAAAGAATTATACAAAAAAATTTCAGCAATATGGACATTCTGGTTTGCAGCAGTTACCGAAACTACCCCAGACCATCGAAAAAAACATATCAGAATAGTGGAGTCAGCGTCAAACAATGTTCAACTCCACACTCCTCCTGTACTTTATAGTACATACTATGATCTTAGTGAATATTTACCCAGTATTTACTTGGGGGTCGACAGCACATTTACTGCAAGGCTGAACTGCCCACCAACAAAGTTTCACAAATACTGTGCAGGCAAAGCACTAGTATGCACGGTGAAGAATTTGAGAAGGATTCCTAAAAGAAGAATTAATTGAGGCTGACTCTGAGAATCGCTCCTACATATACTTAACTATAGACCACACCATATTCGACACTGGTCCCTGGCAGATTTCAGTCCCGCAATTGGGCCTGATTGCACGGTGCCGCAGACGCATTTTCATCAGTTCTCTCATTACTCTTTCATACTTTGTTTAGGATATTTAATTCAATTCTTTTACATTCAGTAATGACTGGCAAAATTTCTACATGTACCTAACAAATTCACAAAAAAATTAATGCTTGAAGTGTAATTACGTAAAGCAACTGTTTATGACATCATTTGATATTTGCTGTAAACTTATTTCGCAACCGTTAGTGAAACAAACAATCTCATTTTGTAGAACAGAAGCTTTTCAATTTCTTGGTATGCTCGATTTGCAGTGAAATGCCAAGTATACAGCTGATGAAAATGTAAATTCAATTTATTAGGTAACTATACGGGCTAAGCGAGAAAATCAGAGGAGATAGCAGAGATGAAAGGCAAGTTAGAGCAGCTTGCAGAATAAAGTGATGGAGCCCGGCCAGCAGTGAAGTTATGAAGCACTGACCCCCACGAAGTGATCTAGCATAGGAAGCAGTGAAGTGATCCAGCATTGGAAGCAGTGAAGTGATATAGCATTGGCAGAAATGGAGTGATAAAGCATTGGTAGCAGTGGAGTGATAAAGCATTGGTGGCCGTGAAGTGATCTGAATGATGAAGCAGAGGCCGCAATGAAGTTATGTAGTATTGATAGCAGTTAAGAGATTCAGCATTGAGAGTCGTGAAGTGATATTGCAGCGGCAACCGTGAAGTGATATTGCAGCGGCAACCGTGAAGTGATGTAGCTTTGACAGCTGTTTAGTGACATACCATTGGCCGCCATGAATTGATGTAATGTAGGTCACTGTGAAGTGATTTAACTCCGGGAACCATGATGTGTTTCAACTTAGGCAACCAAAAAGTGATGTTATACAGGAAATATAGAAGTGATATAACGTAGGCAACCACAAAGAGGTGTAATGTACCTAGGCAGTTATGTGAAGTGATTTTGACAATGACGATGGTTCCAGTAATGAAGGGTTGTATCAGCGATAAATTGTTGCTTTAATATCATTTACCGGCTGTCTTGGTATCTTTATCTCGTAGTTAAACATGTATTTTTGGTTCATTGGTAGGCACATATGTAGCATTGCTGTGGTTTTAATTTACTTATGTTTTTTAATATTACTGGGTTTTCTTAATTAACCTCACTTATGTTGCGGCTATTGGGAGGAAGTCTACTGAAAGCTCCACATACATCAATATCTGAAGTTATTGACTCAAATCCATCATTGTAATAAAAAATCAATTGACTATGATACAAAAATGCATTACGTGTAGTATCTATGAGCCATTTTACTATAAATTTTAATATTCCTGGATATTATAATGAATTTTCAATTTTTCATGGTGCCTGAAGGTTGATATATATCGCCTACTCAACATATAAAATTGTGAATTTAGATTCCCTACTCTGCAACGCATTCCTTATAGTACAACGAAGAAATTAATCTTTGTTTGAGGTCTCAATGATTATTAAAACTCATTTTATTAACCCTTACGTCAATTGGCCTTCAGGCCAATTGCAGGAGATCCGATTTTAGTGTCCAGTCAATGTATGGTGTGGTCTATGACTCAACTATTGCAAATTACGCATGACTAATGTTTTCTTGGTCGTTTATGCACAGAACAGTGAAAAATTTGTTAAGATGAACTGTCGTGTATGAACATCGTTAACGTACCGCGCAGAAACGTCCAGGTTATTGGCCTTAATGGTATCAATCTTTTGCCATTAACTGCCTTCACGAATTGACGGTACCATATCTACTCGATAAGATAACTCTTATACTACAATATACAGTACTTCAAAGGGGCATATAGAGTCAAACGCAAACTAGAGGCTAGGAACAACGAAGGCAGAACTACGAAGTCGCCAAACTCACTGCAAGAATATCGCAACTTCTGGATAGCAGTGCTACCGGAATTTAGAAATCATAAGTTATACCGATTTATAAGTCACACCATAGACCACACCATAGTGTTCGTGTGCTCTGTGGTCAAACCTATTTGAATCGTCCTTTAAATTATGTTACTTACTTTGATTCTTATTTCAAACCCAGTTTGAACTTCCATTACCTTGGTAACTTTCATATTACTTACTTTATATTATTTACGTTTTTATTTTATTGTGTTTTAATTTATAAATCAAACCCAAACTTGTATTATGTTAGCACACAAATTCAAGAACCCCTTCGACCTTCTTAGCGAATGTGGTTCTCAAGGCAGAAACTTCGAAACGTTTGGTCCGACAGTCACTATATGTAACTGAAATGTAACAAAAACACGCTATAACATTTAAAATTTCCTAATTAGAGAGACTGATCGAAAATTCACAAGGAGTTAATGATAGGCCAATAAAATTCTGATATTTTTAAGCTCTATCGTAACATTTTTGACTGAGAAAAATCTGATTTCAAAAAAGGTCTTTGTTTTTCTATCGCCATTGCCATTAAATTTCGAAGTTAGCCCAATTAATCGAATGGTCTGTATACTTTGTTGGTCGCTTGGTTGGTCTCTCGGTCCCGGTCTGAAGGGAAGATAAGAGAAACTTAATTTAATGATGGCCAATAGGACGAGAGAAGAGAAAACTCGAGTCTAAAATTACACCAACAGTAAGTAAGTTCATTCATAGACCAAACCATACAAGTATGGTGTGGTTTATGGTTCATTGAATACTCCAGAGACACTGCACGTTATCAACCTCACTGCACTGGAAAAGTTTGCTGTACTGATTGACGTCTGTCTCTTGAGCTCAGGATATTAAAGGAATCAGTTTAGTAAATCCCCCTGAGCTACTGATGTTTTACATGTACATTAGAAGTAGGAATTGTTTAGCTTTGTTTTTTATCGAACTGATCCTCACTCAGTTTTCTTTTTTCAAATATTGTCATTAATCACTAGAGATGATGGTGGCCACGCAGAGTACATTCTATAATTAAACTTCAGATTTTTATTGTTTTACTTGATACAGATGCAGGCAAGACCTGCTCATAACGACACAGAAGGTCGCAAAATCGGATGTCAATTCATGCAAGCGAGCTCCTCTGGCGTTTAAAGTGCGAGCTCAGCAATGTGGAAAGCTTCTGCGGGGGTACTGACCTAGACCAGAAATGGAGAGGGACGGGAGGCACAAGTCGTTGTAAAAATGCCCTCCTTCGAAGGCGCCACAGCTCATGACGTTCTGTGGTCGACTGTAACCGTACATTGCTCTGGGGTCAATTGGCCAGTATCTGCAGCACGAACCAGTGCGTGTGGATTTCCCTGAACGAAATGCAGTCAAGTTAACGTTGCTTTTATCTCTGCTGGGCTTGATATATCAATATCTGGTGCTAAGATGCCACTGTGATTAAATTTCTGCCACTTCAAGTCTACTTTTTTCTCTTTGTCCTACTGTTTAGTACGGTAACCAAAAAAAAGAAGGCCAACGCACATTAGTTACCGTTACTTTGAAGGTCAGGCATCATTAAATGAATATTGTTCTCGTCACGATCTTAAGGGAAATAGATACACGAAGAACAGGCCAGGTAGGAGATTGTGGCGATCCTGTAGTACTGTGATGCACGAGGACGATATAGGCAAAAATTAAACCCAAGTTGAAGATGGTGGCTAAAATAAGAAATCCTTAAACTGAATGCGCTTCCTGTTCAACGAACGTTAAAATCCAAGAATGAAGATATCTGTTGCTTCTTTTTTTCACTTTTATAGTATATTGATTTTGGTGTTTCTTTTCACGGCAAAACTTACTTGTTCTAAGTTCCAGACGCGGAAACTAAGTATAGCCCATCAACGAAGCACAGAATAAGATATTTTTCAGGGTGAAGCAGAATTACGACGACAAGAAAGCAAGAAAAACATGATCATTTCGTTGCAGTAATTATTAGTTTTTATCAACCGCGAACAAAGTGAGAGAGGTGATAATGTTTTCGTTGAAGACTTAAATACATATTTGTCTGTCCACCTAAGAACATGTAAAAAGAGTTGAGAAATTTTCATAATTTTTGTTGGGAGTTAGGTGGGTTGACCTAGATGTGACCCACGCAAAAAAACTAGCCCTAGCTCGCCATAAAAAATTACAGCGTTGAATTTTCATCCACCGCAGCAGATAGTCTTACGCCACGAGGCGCTCTATTTTTCTTATGTGACTGAAATATGTAGTGAATAGTTTAAGCCTCCGTTTCCACAACAACGGCGTTCCAACAGAGGGAGAATCAAGGGACATCTGGCTATCAAAAATGACGACGGTGAAATTTGTTACCACCGCGGGTGATGGTCTTACGCCACGAGACGTTCTAGTTACCAGCTTGCTTTCTTACTTTAAAGAAACAGTTTTTCGCTTAAATGGAGAAAATCTTGATCGACATAAGTAACTTCGATAAGCAGCTGAAATTTCAATGCAGTGATACTGTAGAAGTTCACTGTCTTCGAAATATATAGACAAAAAATAAATTTCAGGACCAGGAGGAATCAGGGATACCAGCCGCCAAGTTGAACATCATTTATTAATTCGAATTAGAAAAAAAAATCACATCCCACTAAAGAACCACTATCAGCCCCCAGCTGTTACACATTAAGGGGTCTCTTAAGAAAAGTTTCACAATGTTTGTCCACAACACAATCCCCAGAGTTCACGAGGGCTTCACAGAAGAGGTCACAAATGGAGCTTACAAAAATAAGATCACAAATTATAAGCTCACCAAACAGAGGTCACAACTGGAGCTCACTAAATAAGAGGTCACAACTGGAGCTCACGAAGTAAGAGGTCACTATATAAGAGCATAAATGGAGGTCCGGTGAATAGGCATTAGCAAATTTAGAATATCTGTAAGTCGAGAAAGAGAAACTTTAACAGCCGCTACACATTTTATATTTCTAGTAAGTATGAACGCAAGCTATATCACCCGTTCCTAACGAAGGCCAACTATCTTCTAGCCATACGCATGTACACAGTTCATAGTAAAGAAAAAACCCCTCCGGTATAAAAGGACTATTATTACGATTGCGATTGAATTATTCATAAGTTGAAGTTTGGTCGAACCATAAAGGCGCTATCACGTAAGAAAAAGTAGGAACATATAGCACGCCTGCAGCCACGTGGAACCCATTCACGAGGGTGTTCCTACACTGGCTCAAAACTCCTTAAGCACAGTAAGGCGGGCAAGAAGAGGATGAACCAAGCCAAACATCAGCAGTAGAAGAATAAGACTGGGAGGCAGCAAACTAGGAAAGACAAGACTGCTTGGCCAGAAGCCTAGCTAACAGCAAGGGCAACCAACGCGATCCTCCTGGGTCGCTGCTCGCTAGAGCATAGGATGGCCGAACCTAGCCAGCCAGAACCTACGGCCCAAAACCCATCCAGTACAGATGGGAACCAAAAAAACTGTATGTGCCCATGCGACCCCCTCTCGGATCAACGCAATTAAGCACAGCCATTAGAAAATACAAAAGTAATCAGGATAACCAGTATATAGGAGTAGCAGAAGAGTAAAGTTCCCTACAGCAAGAATCACACTAAGATAAATAAATGTGGACAGCTAATTCGTACCTGAGAAATAGTCTGGTTTACCCTGCATAGGACACTGTAAAAATCAGTGCTCGTACAGCTATAACAATATCACTAGTTATCACCACCAGCACTATCCATGCAAGAACACTGGGCACCCGTAGCATCAGACCTCAGAGCGGTCGGCCACATCATACAAAGGTGCTGTCACGTCATACCGTTCGATATAAAATACGAGTTACAATAGGCGATAGGCTGCGATCTACAACAATACTTCGCTGCTTTTCTGACACAAACTTTTGCTATTTCATGTTACATCAGGACAGAAAGGATGGTGCTGCTCAGCTACATAGAAACTGAGAACGCCAATCTCTTACAACAATTTACGTCGGCAGTTACATCACATCCTTCAAAAGTGTACGAGTAACGAAAGCATGATCAGTGAAGAAATATCACAAATCTTTCGCCGTCACTAGTACACTAGTGATAAAAACAAAGGACATTAGGCTAGTGTCGCTGAACAGTATTTTACTGCTTCGAAGCTGATGAGACACTGAATAGAACGTCTCACCAGTAGATTAGATTAGATAGGCGGCAGTAGACGAACCAATAGGCCCATTCCCAAAGAGACACCGGAACATACGACCCGGCACTCTATGAGTTATTGCCATTATGTTAGTAGGATTGCCAGTAGACCGACAAGCGCTGTCAATAACTATCTTCGTGACAATGCTGAGACTACTTTATGTTTAGGAGATAATTTGATATTATTCAACGCATGTTAGAGCAGCAGCTGTGTGAGCTCATAACACCAAGGTGAAAGTTCTACTAAATGTTACAGGGTAAGGATGCTTTGAGTATAAAAATTACAACCCGGTAATAAAAAAAAATTAAAGTGAAGGAAGCATTTTTGGACATTTGTAATACATTACATTTTTTTACCTTATTTGGGAGCTAAGTTTTTGAAAATGTTATCAACAAAATACTTTCAATAATATTTTAGCTGCCAGAGTCGACCAAGTTATGTCAACTCTGATTGAGGACATCAGTGCATGGGTGTCCGACTCATCGTTACTAGACCTCTGACTCGTTATGACTCTGACTTAAAAACCGTGTTTTGAACTTCCGGTGCGTAGTTACCGTTTATCTGCAAGAAGTTACTTCCGAAACTATACATGTATACACTGTTTATTTACGACTTACTATAAGGTACTGCACAAATCAAGTTCACGGATGATGATGATGCAATTATAAGGCAGCAAAAATAGTAAGTGATGATGACCAAAAACTATGGAAAAACGTTGATGCATACAATTGAAGTAATGAGAACAGAGCAATTTGGGAGAAATCCATTTTATGAAGCTAAATTTGGTTTCAAATCATCACGCATGCCAACACTTTATCAACACCTGACATTGTTGCATATATAAGAACACACCTCTATGTATGGGAACCAGAAGGCGAAAATTGATTAAAACGGGAGTATTATACAGCTGTACTAGCTACATTAAACTCCATTCAACAACAACCGCGCTATATCAGTCACTCCACCGAGAAAATTGAATAAGGAGTATAATTTAGAACTTCAGTAAATGATCTCAGTCAGAAGATTATTACGAAGTAGACACTTCGACGATACAATCCAATTACACCCACAGTGCAATGCGCAACTGTTCCTGTGAATAGAGCGTATATGTACTGAATAGAAAGCCACAAGCTGGGTGCAGCATATCGTGCTCTTTCTAATAATTGCCACGGCTATAGGTACAAATGCAATGTCCTTAATCGAATATATTGATCATAACGTGTCTATTTGATAATTCCTTGGACAGTACGTACTTTTCTTTTCGCTCTATACCATCGAAATTCGCTTCATTCTATTGATTATATACAAGAAGTCGTGGTATAGTCATTCTGCGAAGGGATAAGAGATTGTGCAATATAAATTGTCCGACTTTACAAGCATTGATATTAGAGCCTTCCGAGCTTACCCCGGTCATTCGCATTTGACACTTCAACCAGACAACATAAATAAATAAATTACTCCTTTTTAGACTTTTCTATTCATTATTTTATTTTCTGAAGAGGTGAGAAGAAATCCCGAAACGTTAATATTTTATGATTTTGTAGACATTTTTCTTCATTTACGATTTTATGTACATTTTACCGAAAATGTAAGCTTTTTATTGTTAGTTTTATTGATGAAACGCATTAATCTAGACTAATTTCTTTGACAACGCACATTTCTTTGAAGAATTTTTTCTCCTGATGCAACTGATAAACACCTCTTGAACTAGATGCATTTTTGTCTATTATACAGTACTAATGTCACCGATGTCTATTCTTTTTAATTCCGTAAATGTACATAATTTACTTGGCCAAATCCACCAATACTATACACTTTTCATCACTAATTCAACAAATAATTTATATTTCTTATTATGCAATATTTTAATATTTTCTTGACTAACCGCACACACAGTCTACACAAGCTTTTCTTAATTTTCCTTTCTATAGATAATTCAATTTGCTCTTCATTGATCTATGCAATGTTTTTTTTTTTTTTGCTCATTCCACCTACAACGAATTCCAATTCGTTTCTTTCTACCAATCACCTAATCAAAGTTTAAAAGTAATTCTTTACATTTCCTACTTCTAAGTCCACCGACACGATGCCACTTTCTTCTCTACAATTCCAACTCTTTCATCCCGTTACAACATCACGGCACGGCTTCTCCATCGTCCCACACGAAGCGGGTCCCCATTTTTGACCCGTATGCAAGTGACGGGCGAGTTAGAAAAAATCATTTGCCGCAGTCACGGGAACAAAGACTCTTGCAAATAAAGGGCATTACGCCTCACAAGGGGATCACAACCGCGTCTTGAATGGTGCATCTTGATATCATCTCACGACAAAATTATGAGGGACACTTTGCAGAAGCGAACAGAAGGATCAGCGAACAAGTACATAAAGTGTGGGAACGACCATATATATATATATATATATATATATATATTTCTAATCGATGAAAATAAAGGACATCCAGGTATGGCAAGTGACAAACATGGAGTCAAAATGACAAAAAAAAAATCATTCATGAACTTACCGGTTAGAGAATTCATCGCATCTAAGGCTTTGCTGAAAAAATAGTGTTTTGATGTAGATATTGGGAGGTTTACTAGAAGTGTCATTTAGATGCCATGGTACTGGATCGACGTCTAGTGCCCATAGATTTATGTTAATTATATATATATATACAACATAAATCTATGGGCACTAGACATCGATCCAGTACCATGGCATCTAAATGACACTTCTAGTAAACCTCCCACAATCTACATCAAAACACTATTTTTTCAGCAAAGCCTTAGATGCGATGAATTCTCTAACCGGTAAGTTCATGAATGAATTTTTTTTTTTTGTCATTTTGACTCCATGTTTGTCACTTGCCATACGAAATGTAACGTTGATGATATCTATTGCTAGGAATAACAAGTGGTCCATGGGTTTTTCGGGTGACGAGCTAGCTAGAGACCCCAAGCGACGAAGGAATGGTTAAGTAACTAGTATTTTAGCCAATTTCAGGATAGTGCTGCAAATCAATCCAAGAATTCAATATATGCTGAATAGCTGAGGATAAATGCAGTGCACATCTAGAGCTAATAGAACCAAAATTTAAGGTAACAATAATAAGCAAACCCCAGCATGCCCCTGCATGGTTCCCACGCGGTTCTCGATCAGTCGTTCCATTTTCTATCTCCTCAGTCAATGTTGGAGGAAAGTGATTCTTGTTTTTATCAATAGCTCAATGTTTGTACAATCGTACTCTGAAATGTTTAAGAGTATCACAAAATGTCATTAGTGAGGTTCATGCTACTTTGCTTTCATAATCTGAAGAACTCTCTTTTCAGAACTTCCATGAGCTTCATTTTTAAAAATCGAAAAGACTAGTCCCACTTTTTGATACAGGTATAGTTCACACACTTCTTCATTTATTTTCAATAAAAATTTAGTGAACAAAGAGTTTTTCTTCTGTCAACGAAAGCGTTCTGTGCGTGAAATCTTGCATGTGTTAATTTAAATGTATGAAATTCCCTCTCTATAAAACGCCCTTTTGCTCCAAGATGAGAGAAGAAAAAAAGTTATCACACAACATTCGATTTTTCCCATGCATTGATTTTTATACATAAGTGATAATGAATTTTTGGGGACAGCAACGGTGACAAAAATAATCTCTTAGGTCTTATGCTATTATAAAACTTCGGAGTTGTGAAGCCTATCTGTTTTTACATCACATATTGGTTGAAATTGTTCAATACATCGATGCGTGCATTAATCTTACCTTTCCGTAGAACTAACACTATTCGGTATATAGGTAGCATCTAGGATACTTTATAGGTGTGGCTCCATGTAACGTCTGCAACGCAAGCATGCAATATCGCGCGCATAATTACGTAGATGACGCGAAAACACGGGAGTAAGTATGAATAAATTCCAGCAAATTTAGACAAGCACAGATGTAGCTACTAAGCTAAATAGCAAGCCTCGGAAGCTGCTGCCATACAGAATCCTTTTCACTTCGTGTACAAAACAACAACAGCCGAACTCGTACAATTTTGGCTGAAACTGTTTTAGTTCAATGTTAAACCCTTTGAAATTAGTGAGTTATCAACAAGAATAACTCACCGAACAGGTGTCTGCACAACTGAATGCAGAAAATAGTTTAGAGAAGAAGGTACTCGAAACTGAGACCTGCAAATGTAGTGCGGAGTTTTTAAGAACATCCTGATCGACACATACAAGCTAGTCAGACGGGCAGTGCGAGATTAAACAAACACAGCAAAAAATACTCACAAAATACCGAGCAATTTAAATCTCATTGCAAAGCAAATTTAATATAAACCTAAAATACGATAACTAATGATTCTTCCTATCTGCCAGCATCATTACAGCACGCAAATAAGTAGTGTCGACGCGCAACAGTACGATCACGAGCGTTCCTACCACGAAATAATCGTTTTCTCGAGCTTCTTCAAGAATAGGAATATGAATAAGATCAGACCGTCTCTAAATTTGTGGCACGTATGTAACGGATCACTTTTCAAGAGTGCAGTTTACTGCTAGTAAATTACAGCTATTACATTATAGCAACAGTGTAGGAAAGGAACAAAATTTATGAAATGATGTTAGTTGCAGAGAGTACAAGATGTCACTTCAGCTGTGTTTTAGAGACAAAAAGAAGGGACATGTGGCATGCCCAGAGCAATGATGGGGATTTCACCCACGATGGCACTTTCAACATGATAAAAACAAGTTGGGAAAGAAGATTAATAGTAACGTAGAGTATCACGAAAAGATTTGTAGCAACAGTGAACCAAACAAAAAACATTTGCAAATGGGGGGGGGGGGTTTGGCCCACGCTATACATATACGGATCTTCCTTCAGCAAAATAGTAAGAGCTTTCCCCTAGTTCAAATTCCCTTACACAATGATATCACTGCGATACACAGAGAAGAAGTAGTGACACGTATAGTAGGTCAAATAAACGGAGGACCCATGCATGGATGGTAATATTAAGTTATGAAGAAAAGTGTAAGAGCAGCAAAATAATTCTAGGGGCGTATGAAGCATGAGAGAAGGGACTAAAGTGAGCACGAAAAGAAAGATGTTCTTCTGTATATATGGAGTGACTGATAAAATATATGAGGATGAACATACACCGAGAATGTTGTACACATAGAACTAGACTATAACAGAGGTTAACTGTACCAAGTCATGTCCCACATAAATATGTAACTATAATCTCATCTTGTGACAAGTTGCTCACATACTGAATATAAACAGATGAAGCAACTGCCACGTCCCACGTAACAGCGTAAATGAAAGCTGATTTTGGCTAGTATACGAAGTATGTGAAAGCGACTTGATGAGCAAAAGTCAATACCTACGTATGTCAATGAACTAACACATCCCACAAACTATGTTCTTATCCTTGAACCAAGTCACTCGATGTAATCTGCAACAGATAGTATCTACCAACTAACACGTAAAAATTAAGTATACATATTAAGGCGAAAACTATAGTTTTAAAAGCCATTTTTACTTAAAAACTGAACGTTTCGGCTCTTCGGCCATCATCAGCATCTGAAATATACAATTAGGAGACTGTTAAAACAATTAAAGTATAACCGTACCGTTGTGTAACAAATCACTCAAATCGAAGTGCAACAGATACCAGCCAAAAAACCATGTCCTACGTAACAATGTAACATAACCTTACCCTTGTAACAAGTCACTCAAATCACTGAGGTCACATTCGTTACACCGCCAAACCGTAAGCGTTTGGTCATAACAGGCGAACAAACAACTGCTCCATTGAAATGAGTGCGAAGAAATAGAATCGCTAAGCCATGTGTCGAACAACATACAGAGACGCTGAATTAAGCAAGAATAGCCACCAAATAATGCTCTTCTCAAATGAATAGATGGCAATTTACGCGCACTTGACTTTGTATGAACTACAGTGATTTATGGACACATTTTCGACACTACGGCGAGAGGGAGAGATGTAGGCTCAATGCGCGAACCCTGCTGCTTCTGGTCGGGCATTTCATCAGCTTCGACTCACCTTTAAGGGTATATCACCAGCAATGCACAGAATCTAAACGTGCAACACGCTACCTATATCGGCTCTAATACCAAATGTAACTGTCTAGCAATTGGCATTACGTGTACGTTTAGTTTTTCTTTAGAATTTTCAAAAGTAAACGAAGAGAGTAAACACGGGAGGACGTTTCTCCACAAACACCCGTGGCGGACAGTATTGAGAGCAGGCGCTGGTGGATGGTCGCTATTGAGAGTAAATACGCTGTTATAGAGCATGTAATAGAGTAATGGCTGCCATATGGGTTCCCCAATGACTGGTGAGCATGAATGAAGTGACTTGGTGTATACGACA
>LQNS02277097.1:37005888-37021663 GCA_001587735.2 Parhyale hawaiensis | reverse complement strand
GAGAGCAGGCGCTGGTGGATGGTCGCTATTGAGAGTAAATACGCTGTTATAGAGCATGTAATAGAGTAATGGCTGCCATATGGGTTCCCCAATGACTGGTGAGCATGAATGAAGTGACTTGGTGTATACGACATCACCTCACTGCATGTAGGGCTTGTGGTAAGCCACAACAACATGCCTATAGCTAACTGTACGACCAGCAGATGTGATATTTGACAAAGAAAATAGGTTAAAGGGGCCGATCAGAAAAGATTACCACTTCCAGTACCAGGACTGGCGGATGTTGCTGGTAGAAAAAATTAGGTTACAGCTTCCTATGGACGCAACAGTATGTCATTTCTAGCACTACTGCTGTTATAGATGTGACAATATGGGACGGAGGAAAGAGGTTAAATCTATCGTGGATGCAACAAAATAGCACCTACAGCACTCCAACCAGAAATATATGCCATAAAAATATATTAAATATATCAATGGATAGAAAAAATAAACAGAATGTCATCTATATCGCTCTAAACGGCACATGTGGCTCAATCAGCAAAAAATAAATAAATGTAGGTTTCGGCTCCTGATGGATACAACGGAAAATCATATACAGCGGTACATCAAAAAAATATGTCTCAATATGCCAAAAAAAAAAAAAATAGGTAGGTAACAGTTAGTGACGGATGCAGCAAAATTCACGTTTAGCCATCATCAGATCTGGCTCAGTACGTTGACCAAAAACGAATGAAAAGTTAAAACTATGAATGCCTAAAATAGATTCACCATCTTCACTCTCCAGCACTGTTGACTAGCGGATGCGGCTAAATCTGCTAAAAAATACTCCCTCTGTTCTGAAATAGTTCTTTGTTCCACAGACAGAAATTTCAATTGCCTCATCTTAGAACTTCCTCTGTTCTGTAATAGTTGTTCCACAGCCACAAATTTCAGAAGAGAGGGAGTGTCTGTTGAAGTAAGTATTGTGCATCCAACGGCATGTCGTCTCCAACACGACAGATATGAGATCTGACTAAGTTTTTTTAAGTTAGTGAATGAAATGTAATCGTATCACCAAATAATCACTCTAAGAAAGAGGAACAACATTTTATAAATTATTCCTGTACTACTGCAGTGAGCTCAATAGAAGGCTTTAGTAATGATCCTATATAATTTATTATTTCTGTCTTTCATTAGTAAACGCTTTTGAGTCGAAAAATGGCTTGACGTAGAGACTACACAAGTAAAACATTATTCTGATAAGAAGAAACTTCAGCAATAAATATAAACGGAAATAAATCTTAACAGTCAAACCGAAAAGTTTTTTTTTCAGGTGAGTTGCTACAAATATAGACAGATAGAAAATTGCAAATATTACCTATATGATACTCTACTTTTTTCAGAAAATATAATTACGATATACATGTATGTGAGGCAAATTAAGTTGTTAGTCACAACTGTACTTTCCACTCACAGCATATCGATGAAAATAAAGGACATCCAGGTTCCATGTATTTCATTAACATAAAATAATACTCCTTCTGGATTATGAATTTTATTTTTACCAAGCTTTCGAAATTCTCAGCGAATGTCGTTGTCAAGGTGGGAACTACTACATATACTAAATGTATTCTAGGTTCTAGGTATAGTTTTAACAATGCGATAAAGATATATATTGGGCTACTACTTTACATACAAGTCTCATCACATGCAGATTAATAAATGCCCGTTAATTCAGGAAATCTCAATAAATTTCTTTAGACAGTAATCATAGTAATCATCAAAGGCCGGATGCACAAACGCTTTGTAAAGTTATAAGGTAAAGTAAACTGCACAGTTCCTTGAAGAAGTACCGATTTCGCGGCTCAGAATTTGTCACTTTTTTATACTGTCCTCTACAAAATTATGATCAAAGTGGGTTGAACCCCCAGCCAATGCGTACCTAAATAATAAACACACTCAAATAATAAACCGACTCACTCACTTGTCTCACAGACTCAATAAACAGACTCACAGACTCGAACAGTGAAAACGTAAAACTTCAGCAGTCACATGGTAGCATTTGTACCTGCAGCTGTACAGTTACGATGCTTGTAACTATACAAGGCGTTTGAGCATCCGGCCTCTGCTACAAGAAAAACAAATTTCATATACGCAATAATGTCAAATTATAGCTCTCAAAACTGAGAATAACCGTACCAATGCGACCACCAATACTAGTAATAAAATGAAAAATTCTGATTTAGCATCTTTCAAATAATATCGAACGCGCGGTTGATTATGCGTGTGGTCCTATGGTGTAATGGTTAGCACTCTGGACTTTGAATCCAGCGATCCGAGTTCGAGTCTCGGTAGGACCTGATAGTTTTCTTAAACAAAGCTGTCTCGACAGAGCCGAGCACCTTCCAAGAATACAACAGGGAGGAGTTGCGTGTTGCGTATTCACTTGTAACAAAGGGCAATAGTAAGCGCTCAGGATGATAAAACCAGCGAACTGTTCTTATGAAGATAATTCAGCTTGTTTACCCCTTTACGGCATCGGCCGACCACATCTAAACATAGGTTAAAGGTTGTCGCCCAGTCATTTTCGTATTGATCTGCAGTAAATGGTATCGGTAAGCGCTAGAATATGAACGTTTTCTTAACGGATTTATCCACAGCGAAATAAAATAATTCAAGAATATTTTATAAATACGCATTTGTATGCGCTATGAATGGCGTACATTAATTAGCACGCTAGACATTGAAGTATGGGTGTTAACATAGTACCTGATTACTCAAACATTGAGTCAGGGAATATAACTGAATGATACTACATGAAAAATTCCCCTAATACTCATATTCATCTTTTTCCGTGGGCGAGAGGCGGGAGGCGCGGCAGCTGAGTAGCAATATTACGATTCGTAACGCTACTGGATTACGAGAGAAATTGCGCCGATATAAAAATGTGCTTATTACAATTAACAAAGAATCCTGAATCTTTGAATTTTTCGCAATGAAACTAGTTCAATATTTATCATGATATCTAGCCCATCAATGAAACTGTGACAGCTGGCGTGTACATGTGGCTAGCTGTAAGCCTATACTGCAGCTGTATACTCATAACTAAACGCTTCATTAAATAAAGCATAAAATTCTGTAGCCGATCTTTAAGGATAACACCATTGAAAAAATTTGTCCAATATCAACATTATCGACTGCCTGTCATAATCATAACTTACACGTCACAAAGATCATGGAAATTTAACTTGAAAACAATGCTACTGATTCTCACTGAACGAACAAAACATATCAAAGTAGAACCTTATTTAGCAAAAATTATTTAAGGCAAGATATGCGGAAAAAGTTCTGATAAAAACTGTTTCTGTATATTTTTTGGCAATTTAATACCTAATTTCTTTCCGTGTTATTTTAGCACCGAAAGGCATGGATTTTCAGCGCATCCTCATAAACTGCTCAAGAAAGCCCATTAATTGTAGAAAAATGTTCTAATGCTAGAGAATTGAATTAACTAGAAACTGTTGACTAAGATTCTTCCCCCCTCTCTTCCTTTTTCCTTCTTTCGTTTTCCTTTTTTCTCCTCTCGCTTCCCCAGTCCTCTACATCCTACTAACATAATGGCAATAGCTCATAGAGGGCCGGGGCGTAAGTTCCGGTGTCTCTTTGGAAATGGGTCTCTTGGTTCGTCTACTGCTGCCTATCTAATCTAATCTATTGCTTTCGGACGACAAGAAACGACCCTGGTATATTATAAGATCTAACTGATCGAGAGAATGTGGTAGGCCAGGTTAGAATAATTATACGTTAGTTAAGAATGTGTTAGGCTCGGTTCGCTTTAGCTAGAATTGGCACCTAACCAAACTATGAGCACATACAAATTGTCACATATTTACCTGGATCTCAGGTGAGCAACATACTACGTCAGCACCAAAGAAATATAGAACCTTTCACTAAAACATTAAGGAATTTCTTATTTCATAGCACCCTATCGCAAAATGATATCAAACGATCTTCCAGCGTACACAAAAATTGGTATCTTTTAACACTTCCTCATATATAATACTTTTGGAAGTAAAAATTACTTAAGATTATTCTAACCTGCCGTATAAAATACACCTGTGAGTCACCGGTGAACTGCCAACCTTGAAGTAAAACCGAGCACTTTTCAGCATCCCGTCGAAAATTGCTCCCGGATTCTAACATGTAACGTTCAGTGTCATTAGAATATGAATTTTTTAGTATTCCTGTTCGAATTGTGCTCTCAATATCTAGTAAACTAATTTCAATATTATGAAGACAAACACTTGAAGAACACTATTTAAAATTGCTCATATGAAATCGTTTAAAATTGGGAATTGGTGGACATCCCTTCGTGAAGTACTCCTATAGTATCCGAAAACTACGTCCAGTATCAGGAACAAAAACAAGAACTTTCCAGCACCCTCTTATACAAAGTACACCTCGAATTCAGCAAAGAATTTCCGATACTTGAAAAAAAAACTTTTTAGCACCCTCAGGTAGAACGCTCGCACCCATGCAGAACTTAACAAACAACCTGGCATATCAACAAAAACCACAGGGCGCACAGAAGCATTCCAACCTTGGCATGCTAAAAGAAATTTTCCTTTCAATAGACGCCTCTTTACTGTAATGGTCTAAGCGTTCAAGTTTTGTGTAGGGCTAGGGCGCGTCAGCTTGGCAAGATGGCGATTGATTCTGAAATGATTGCCACGGCTCATCTTATTGCGCATGGTAATCGGTTAGACCGTGAAAAATGGCAGCATGAATAGCGAATTAGCCTTAACCATTTGTTTGCTCAGAAATCTTGGCAATGATTTCTCGCAGCGAGAGCACACCGGAGGTATTTTGCTAGCCGGCTACCATCTGTTGTGAGCAAGGAGAAAATTAGCTAACAGACTAAAATAACAGGTTCGACATGCGTTTTTATGCTTATTGCAATGATATATTGCACCTATAATAGAACTCTGAAACAAAAGAAACTTATGAACAACCCCGTATTTACTACAGAGAAATCTCAACAAATTAAAATTAATCGCGGCAGTCGAAAGCACTTCAAATTTGCTAAAAAAAAAATAATTCCAGCAAGTTTTTAGCATATCAGAAAATTATGGTATATTTACACATGTGTCTGCATTCCACACAACTGCTGTTAAAAACACAATCTCAACTCTAATAGGAAATCTATAAAAATGTTGCTAAATAGAGCATGTTTGATGTAAAACCCTTTGTATAATGTAGATTATACCTGGGTGCTTAGGATAATTTTACAACGAAGAATCACAGAAGTCCTGATCGATGCAACTATCAGGTCTCCAGAGGCCTAAGTTAGCCTTGCTTAAAACTCAGCACTTCAAATTATTTGAGGGAGCCTGTTATACACTCTCGCTTATTAATGCTTTCTGGACCATTACCCCGCCTGACAAACACCATATCAAGCATATGTGCGGCTACCAAGATATACACAATCTCCACAGCGGTCGCCACCCTTTCGCAGAACAGCTGCAATAAAGATAATATCGCTCGATAGCCANAGCACTTGTACAAGTAAGAGGGGAGAAATTGGTCACTTGAGACTACGCTGGAACGATAAATGCAGCCCCATCTCTATCACAGGCAATGATATGCATGGGACGTTATGCATGTACTCACTTCGCTGAGATTGTGGCCCGCAACAACCAAATGATGACAAGCGGGTGATAAGCTCATAGAAGTGCAGGAGTCATTTGAAAATAAAAGTCCCTAATGGCTCTTGAACGACTCTTAAGCGTCCACATAATGCAATAATTAGTTTCGGCACAGCACTGTAGTTTAGAGACGTATATTATTCCGTAAATGCATGTATTAAGGAAAGAGACGAAATGTAAGCTAATTTAAAAACTACCCGAGAGCGATAGTACAACATATGAATATTACATAGAGAGTATGTTTAGTATTAAACTAGCAATAACTGAACGCAAGACTTGAAAAACTCGACACGCATCAACTCTACGGCACTTGTGTGTCATGCTTTGCTGTAGTGATCGAACAAAATAAATAAAAGATTTTAAAAAATTGCATTGTGATAATTTTACGGTACTTTATGGAACAAATTTTGCACTGGGTCAAACCAAAATACTATGCAGAATATGAACTTTGTGGAAATTTTACGGAACTTGCGAATAAGGTTCCGCAAATATAATGAGGCAGGATAACATGTGCAGCTGGAGATCGTGCAGTAACTCTTTCCTCTCGAGATCCAAGAGGAGGCAGTTCATGTGCATCTGTGAACTCAAATTGAAAACCACAGGTGTGGGATTACAACATGAATATAACAACTAACACTCTCTGAGAGCACATTCCTCCGACAAGAAAAAGAATATTAACAAAAAATTTAAGTTGGTATCATGGACCTACGCTTTACTTTTTAGCGACACCAAAATTTGGTCATTTGTGCCTCTCGACAGTAATAACTGCATTTGTAATTATCTTGAAGATCCGTCTGTAACAATTTTTGAGTTATGGTCTGACAAAAATTTTGATAAACATTAGTCAAACACACAAATGATCGAACCGATCATCACAAAATTTGGTCATTTGTGTCTTTTAACATTTCTAACAGGTCCTATCAATTTCATGAAGATCCGTTCACAATTTTTGGAGCTATGTTAGTGACAAACATAAAAAACATAGAGACAGCCAAACAAACAAACAAAAAAAAAAAAAAAACAGACAAACGAAGCAACACAAAAATTGGGTCATTTGTTTAAAGTAACAATAACTGCAAATTTTATTAAGATTCATTTAAAACTTTTCGAGTTATGCTACTGCGGAGAAAAAAAGGCAGTCATGCAAACAAACAAAGAAACGGTTGAACGGATCTTCATCAAAATGTTAATCATGTGTTCCTCCTAACATATCTGACACATCTCTGTAAATTTCGTAGAGATCCGTCAATAACATTTTAAGTTTTCTTAGTGAAAGACAGACAAACTCGACAAAAACATAACCTCCTTGGGGGAGGTTAATTACTTGCTAAAACTTTTTTCTTATAGTATACTATTTTGATCTCCTTCATACCACGTGCATGAACCCTTAACCCTATCTTTCATCAACTTATTAGCTTCTCTCGTAGGAATAACAGTATAGGAAGTCTAGTTCACAATAAGAGTCGATGAAGAGGAAAAAATGTACATTTTGGACATTTCAACAAGGTGGTACCAATTTCAAGATACTGAAACAGCTATATATCTGTTGTACATAGTTACACAATATTGACGGCTCGTACATGATTTATATCTCCGCAACTAAATCTAATATCCGTAGGTAACATTTGAAAGTTCATGTGTTGGCACTAACTTTTGAGATCTCCGGAGAATCTCCAAGGGCAAACATATTTCCAAGACTGCAAAATAAAAAGTTGTTCAGCAATAAGGTTGTAGCAAAATTCCTCCGTATTTCGCAATGAATATATTATGGCGATAACTGGAGTAGCAACATATTCTAAAAGGCTTCGAGTTTAACACTGTTTTAGTCCAGCAAAGCATTTATAACAAACGAACGTCTGTGAAAGAAGTTTTCGCTATCTGGAATGTTATTTCATTACAAATCCCCATACATTATGGAGGGATAATTTTAGCCTGATCCTTTAAGTCCAACAGTAAATTGCTGAAACAATGCAAATAATAGCTAGAGCACCCTGAGAGCGCATACCTCCGCCAAGCGAGGCAACGGTAGCAAAAAAGTTCAAATTGGCTCTGAAACTATAATTTTCTTTGTATAAACTCCAAAATCTATCATTCGGGCCTTTTGATAGCAATATCAGCTTGTGCAATTTTTTTGAAGATCCGTTCATAACTTTTTGAGTTATACTGCTAACAAACGTTAAAACCAACATGAGTCAAACATACAAACGAACAAACCGCTTTGCACCAAAATTTGATCATTTATGTCTTTTAACATTACTAATAACCTCTATAAATTTCATAAAGATCCATTCATTATCTTTTGAGTAATTGTGCTAACAAGGCTAAAAATAAAAACTGGGACAAACGTACGAACAAACGGATCATTACCAAAATTTGATCATATACTCTCTGTTATGTACCGAACAACTCAGGTTAGTTTCATAAAAATCCATCTTTAACTTTTTGAGTTCTGACATTAGGAAAAATTAGGCAAACAAAGAAACGGATGGACATATCTTCACCAAAAGTTAATCATCTGTTCTTTCTAACATACCTAACAATTCCTGTAGATTTCATCCAAATCGGTTCGTAACCTTTTGAGTTATCTTGGTGAGAGATAGACAAATAGGCAAACAGCTAGACAGACAGATAAACACGACGAAAACATAACCTCCCTGGCGGAGGTAATAATGCTTTGGGAAGAACATTAGTTCAGCCTCCCGGCTCATGATGGAATTAACATTATTACGCGTGGAATGTGCAACGAAATTAGAATATTGTAATCCTTACCTGAACGAATTCGATTCGATCAACAAGCCATTGATAATAAGGCGGAATAACTAAATAATAGTAAAATGTTATACAGGCATTATACATAATTTCTTCAATAAAGTACTTTACATGCAATTCATATTTGCTCAAAAATTAGATACATTCAGAGAGGTTGTGCCGACATTGTACAGGATTTACGTAACAAAAGACCATTACGGACGATATAAGAATTTACATTTTTTTGCTCTAAAAAGATTTGCTAAAGTTGATTTGTTTTTATCAATAAAAGAAAATAATTGTTGAGTGAAGTATACAGGTCACACAACCAAAGATAACAAATTCAGCCATGAATTTTCAATACAGTTCTTGCGTGGTACAGGATTCAAAAAGATTGTTAACCCGTGGGTAACGCGTAACTAAGTGCAGTAGCTAAGAGTAGTATAAGATAGTTTAAGCCTCCCTAAAAAAGTACTAAGCTTTTCTAAGAGAGGAAAATGAAGGGACATGTAGTACGTCGATAGTCACGTGGAACCCATACGCGAAGGTGTTCCCACACAGGATCAACGCGCATGGGAACAGCAAGTGGGAAAGAAGAGGAAGAACAGACGAAAGTAATCCTAGAAGGAGTCTCAAATCGGAAAGAAGCAAAGAGGGCACGTAAGAGACGTCCCGAAAGCCTCTATAGCTAACGGCTAAGGTAACCTGCAGGATCCCCCTGGGGTCGCTGCTCCCCATAACATAGGATGGGTGAACCTAAACTAATCTAACCCTATGGCCCATTCTATATATGCCCCTTAAGGGGGTTGATAAGAACTCTCCGCTCAACAGCCTGATCGAGTTACGGTTTGTGACCCAATGATGAAAATAATATTAAAAGGTTTACATGTACTGCAATCAGGAGCCAAGGCAATACATTCTATATATGTTTGATGACTACGCAAATACAAAGGCGCGTAGAGCCTTCAGTACTAAAAGTACGCCTTTAATTTCAAAGGCTCGGGAACTATGCTGAAAGGAAAATGTCATGGACGAGTCTCACCAAGTGCACCCATGCATGATGACGTGGCCACGTACGTACGAGCAATTATGAAGAAACATTGATAAAAAAAACATGTACATTGATTTTTTTAATCCAGCATACCTGTGTTTGGACAACTGTCAAGGTGAAATATTTTATGTCTGATAGCTATACAAAGAGCTAATCAATTGCTATGTCAACAGTTGACAGGATGTCAGTCAGAGCGATAAAGGACCAGAAGACAAAGCTGGAAAAAACTCAGGTTCAGCCAGATCAAGTCGATTTTCGTTTAGTCCAGGAAAACAGAAAAAACTACGTTTGCAACATATTTATACAACTTCTATAAGGCTACACGTTTTATATTTGTGACAGTGAGTCAATTGCAACGTCATGCACCGAGGCAGTTCAATGCGATACAAAAATTGTGCGTAAGAAAGAACTGAGCCGATTCTTTTGCGCAGTAAAACAGAGTTGAAACTCTTATCTGGCCCACCCAAACAGGTGTGCCGCTGCTCAGATACAGATAAAGGGTATCCATCCCTGTCATTGTATAATTCGACACTGAATCATAGAGCGAATCAAAATAAATCAATAGTGTATTTTTTGCTGGCAGCTTGCACCAGATGTGGGCGCAAATAACAATGCTATGAATATGCTGAAAAATCCTGAAATGTTTCATACAATAATATTCATACATACGGCGTTCAAATTAATTGTAAGGATGATTTCGGCCCGTATAATTTAGTGATATTCGTAAACTGTGTTCACATAAACATGCATACGTAGCGAGATGAAATGCTTTCAGCTAAAACTTTGACAGGTACCTATTGCAGAAGAAATGAAAAAGCTTAACTGGTCTAGGCACAAATATAGAACATGCACCAGTTTTCGTTGAAGTTGCCGAGTATATTCAAGGTTGAAACATCGATGAAAGTAAAGATTAGATTGGATATTTTGCTTAACCTCCGTAGCCACAACTAAGGCGATTCAACAGCTAGAGAAACTACTTGTGCAGTATTCAAATACCGCATATTGGGTAGGCGTGGTGGCCACGTGCGCTACTACGGGCAGGGAAACAAGGCGCAAAGTATAGTAGGAGACAATTAAGTGGTCGGCTCCTTAATTTTGTGTCCTTCCACACGAGAGACTAGAGATGCCCCGCGTACCAGGTCGACTATGTCGAACGACAGAACACCTCACGGAACAGAAATAGGAAAGTAGAGAACTTACCTAACTTTACAAATCTAACCTCGTCAGTAGGAACTGCGGCAAGCTGCAACATCTCCTGCGGATAAGGCACTCGGGCACCTATGGGTGCGTGATACCCAAATATATTGTGGCAGGGATTGGGCCGCGAGAATATACCCCTGAGAACGATGAAGGTAAAGTTATATAAGAATTATTCAGGGGTTACTTAAAAAGATGTAAAGACTATTTATTAGTAATTTACTTTAATAATTATACCAAGTTCACATCAAATAAGCTCCCCTATATCCACAGCGATCGCTATAAAACACAAAAAAAAGACAGAAAGTATAAACACAACCGGAAAACGCCAAACAAATTAAGGAAACCATGTAGGGAAAGTGTAAATCGGAAAAGTCAGAGTAACAAAATGCATTAGGGGAAGAATGAAGAATTAAATCGAAGAAAGTGCAGAGGACTCGCAAGAAAAAACGTCCCGATCAAAGGACTAACTAAAGCTAACATTTATTCCACTTTGGGGTGATACTCCCCCTGCCGAACGATAGACGAACTGAACTAATATGCCATAAAAGTACACGTCTCCACGCAGAAGATGCGTGTACACTCATCATACGCGTGCGGGGCGTTACAGTTAATTATCAAATGACGTACATTGTACTGCACTACACACACTACACGTACGAGCCAAGTAGGAATCGCGTGTTCTAAAGTGGCAACCAGCAAGTGCGTATCAATTCTGCCGAAATTCAGAGCAATTATCTGCAATAAAGCATTTTCGTTTGGAGCCGTAAATCGGCTCGTGTTTTAAACGCGACAGACCTACAGCTCTATAATATAACACTGTCTTTAGATAGGAGCTCAATATCTCTTCATCCGTAGCTAACTAAAATACTTGCGTAAAGTTAGTCACCGTCGACCGACCTATATAGTTGTTGTCGAAAGTATTCCATCAAAAAGTGATAATACTAGATTATTTTTCAAAAAATTACAGTATCATCAGTAGCAAAACATAGTTACATTTCATGAATTGGAATTTTTTGTGCCAATTGGAAACAGGTAGGTTAATTCTACATAACTATATGTTATTTCCATATATGCCAATTGGAAACAGGTACGTTAATTCTACATATATGTTATTTCCATGAAAGAATTGTACCGTGAATAGGCTGTAATACCATAAGACTAGACTAGTTTTACAAGCAATGAAAAATGACTCCAAGATTATAAACCTTGGACATTTTTATTGGGTAAAAAAGTGCTGTAAAACTGTGAATCGCAAGGTACTTTCACCGTATAAAACTGTATTGTAAAACAACGATTAAGCCTGGAATGTTTTCATTGGATGTAGCTGTACCTACTGTAAGACTGTGAAGCCTGGAGTAATTTCATATAATGAAACTGCAGTCTGCAAAGCTGAGAATTAAGCTAATGTCTGAGTTTCTCTGGACTGATACTGCACTGCTTGCAGTGACTACAATTAATTTACAGCTTCAGGCAATTCCATGTGTGATAAAAATAACTGCAAAACTGCAGAGCCTAGGGTGTTTTGCCCAGAGATACAATTGCACAATGCAAAACTCTAGCATGGGGTGTTTGGATAAAACCAGACTGTAAAACTGTAATACTTATATATGGTGTTTTCTAGACCCACGGATAAAGCTGCACTGCGTGTTATAAATTCTAGTCTGTATGGAAAAACGTGGGTTGCAAATCCGTAAAAGCTGGGGTATTTATCGAATAAAACTGCACTGCGAAATTTGACAGTTTACAGTATTTTCACATGATACAACTGTATTGAAAAACTGAGAAGCCTGTGACATTTTATGGAATAAATCTAAACTGGAAAATTATAAAGCCTTTGATATTTTAATGGACAAAACTGCACTCTCAACTGTAGCAAGAAAAACGTACAGTAAATTTTTCTATGAAACCATAAAGCCCTGCATGGATGAGTATCTCAATCAGTCAACATGAAAGACTCTGATAAACTGTGCACAATTCCTATCTCCATATAGTTAAGGTTTCTGGAACAGAGATTATGTATCTGAAATTTTAATAAGAACGCATGCTTGAAAAATATTTAGCTTTATTAATCGCCCAAAAAAATTTCAGACGCACTTAATTTAGCCGTTGAAATCAACTATAAGTTTTGTGCAATTCAGGATACATGCAATAATATATACTGAAGTTTTAAGCGGATTTAGGCCTTCTCATTGAAAAAATTAGCTAAAACCTCACCTATTGAAGAAAGAATTATTATTAAAATAGTTTTAACTGACTACACTTTTGGCCAGGAAATAAAATACTGATAACATATAAAATAGGCAGTACCATTGTAAAAACTCGATCCACTATTATATATTGTCACTGCATTTCCGGCAGAAAAATCGCGCCCCGCGCGGATGCATAGTTTTACGCACGCGTTTATATCGCTCTGTGATTACAGACAAACGGCATCGCATCATACTTATTATCTCCGCCAAGGAGGTTATGTTTTCGTCGTGTTTGCCTGTCTGTCCGTCTGTTGGCTGTTTGTCTGTCCGTCACCAAGATAACTCAAAAAGTTATTAACCGATTTGGATGAAATTTACAGATTGTTAGGTATGTTGGGATTAACGGATGATTAACTTTTGGTGAAGATATGTCCATCCGTTTGTTTGTTTGTTCGTCTGCGTCATTTTTCTCGATGCCACAACTCAAAAAGTTATGGATGGATTTTGATGAAATTAACATGAGTTGTTAGGTATATAACAAAAAGTAGATGACCAAATTTTGGTAATAGTCCGTTTGTTCGTTCGTTCGTTCGTTTGTCACTGTTTTTAATTTTATGCTTGTTAGCACAATAACTCAAAAAAAAAGGAATGGATCTTTAGGAAATTTATAGGAGTTATTAGTAATAGTAAAAGACATAAATCATCAAATTTTGGTGCAGATCGGTTCCAAGCAAACATACAAACTGAGTATAAACAGTATTGCAAACAATTGTCATATTGAGTTTTTCAATACTTGCCTAGAAGTTTTTTAACTTGTTCGACTTATTAATATGAAAAGGCACAAATGGTTAGATTTTGGAGTTTATGCAAAGAAAATTATTGTTTCAGAGCCAATTTGAATTTTTGCTACCGTTGGCTCACTTGACGGAGGTATGCGCTCTCAGAGTGCTCTAGTATTATTTATATTATCATGGCAAGTTTTAAAATATAAGACTACAATACAACACCGTATATTTTTAATGTATGTTATGCATATATAGGGCGAGAGATTTACTTAAGAATTAATTGCACTATTTTATTTCGTATTTTACGTACAAATTACGCAATTTTGACAGGAGTCATTAATTCAGGGCACACAATATGGACTGAGAAGTTAATAAATATATGAACGGAGAGATAAAGCGTGCGGTATATTCACCTCCGCCAAGGACGTTATGTTTTTGTCGCGTTTGTCTGTCACCAAGATAACTAAAACAGTTAAGGGCGGGTATCTTCATGAAATTTACAAGGTTTGTTATAGGCATATTACCAGTAATAGATGAAGAATTTTCGGTAAAGATCCGTTTAACCGTTTGTTCGTTTATCAGCCAATTTTTTCTTAGTGCGATAACTCCAAAAAACCGTTATGGACGGATTTTTATGAAATTTAGATTACACGGATTGTTATGTGTATCACGAAGAATCAAATGACCAAACTTTTGTGATAATCAGCTTGGTCCTTCATTTGTTTGTCATTGGGTTTGTTTTTATGCACGCTAACAAAATAACTCAAAAAGTTATGAAATTTACAGGAATTGTTAGTAATATTGAAATACATATAAATTATTAAACTTTGATGATGATCGGTTGGTCTGTTTGTGTGTTCGACTAATGTTTGTCACAATATTTGTTAGCAGCATAACTCGAAAAGCTATGAACGGATCTTCAAGATAATTACAGAAACTGTCTTTACTGTTAAAAAGCATATAGTTATCATAATTTCAGACCAACTTGAATTTTTCGTTACTGTTGCCTTGCTTGGCGGAGGTAAGCGCTCACAGAGTGCTTTATAGTTTCCAATAGTTTTGGATTTCCTGCAATACCTCTCACGTCGTGCACTTGTCTGCCATAGTCGTGGATTTATCCATTGCCAAAATTTTTAATTAGGAAACTTAAAAAATTGTATGATAACGAATCAGTCAAAATAATGGTAAAAATATGCAAATTTACGCTGCATAAAAACATGTCGTATAACCATATTGCGGTTTGAGTGTTTGAGTTAATAATACGAAAATTTGATATAATATGACCCCGCATGCAAAGTCGAAAAAAAATGTTGTGGGATAAGATACTTCGCTTAAATTCGAGTTTCTTTGTTATCTTGCAGAGTTTTAAAACTACCAAGTTTCCCTAAGGAAAACATAAATTACAGTCAAGAAGAGGACATTAACAAAATCAAAATGCATCCACATCTTAAGTCAGAAAAACACGCATTTTTAAAATATTCTTCCACACCATTGGGAAGATTTCAAAACATCAAAATGTTACACTGAGAAAACATGGTGTTCAAAGCGCCAAATTTTCAATTTCAAAACATATTTTCAGCAGTATATGTAAATAAACTCCAATCCATGTTTATAACGATATATATCCTCACCGTACTAAGCTCTAAAAAAAATTTTGTCTGAGACTACACTTGGTAAGTGCTAAAAATATTTTCAATAAACTGCTGAATTTGAATATATATACATGCCTATTTACGGCATAATATATCTAGCTATTGTTAATTTCAAGTAGATGCTTTTTAGCAATACATACTGCTAAGTTCCGGAAATTTGCTTATTTTTGGTAATTTATACTGCTAAATTTTAAGAAGAAATTCATGTTGAGTAATTCATAACGCTAAATTTCATAAACATGTTTATTTTGAGCAAAATGTACAATACTCTATAAAAAACATTTTATAACATAGACCCATGAGCGACTTGAGACGTGTACACAAAATTCGTACGCGTACGGATGATTTTTGGCTAAGGAATACATTGGCTATGTATCAATGCCTCAGGTCATTTTATAAGGCCATTCAAGTAATATAAACAAAGAAGGAACACATAAGAGCCAAGCAACCAGTGAGGGATTCGATC
>LQNS02277097.1:36993227-37005788 GCA_001587735.2 Parhyale hawaiensis | reverse complement strand
TTGCAAGGTACCCCACTTTTTTTTTTACATTTTGAAATCTGAATTTTCTCCTATCTTATTCCCATAGAGCGTGACAGGAAAGATATAAATATATAAATAAATAAAAACACGACGTGAATAATTATATAGTAGATTATTAACGCATTAGGTAATTTTTAATCCTAACTTTGGAGTGCAAAAATACCGTACTATGAAAGTCAATAAAATCATTAACAATAATAGATAAATATTGCTCACACAAAGTAGTTTTACAGAACCAAAATATCTATAATAGCCTTTGAGTAATAATCATTTAAAGTTGAGCTAACTTTTTCTGCGACACTCTGCAATAAAGGGTTTTCCAGTTAGTTTCCAGTTTAATTCCTGAAAATGTGTGTTTCATGGTGCAACGTTCATATGTCAATACCTATGTCATTGCTTCAGTCTGCCATATGTAGAGTGATTACTAATTGTTTCGTGTATATACACGCATTGCATCATATTTTGCTGTGAGTCAGGAAATCACTTACGTTTGTAGATAAATATTCATTTTAGTGTATCTGAAATTGCAATTCACATTTTGGCTATTGTTCTTGTTTATATGAAGCATGTATCCACAATACATACAGTATGTCTACTAATAATAGGGGAAAACGGACGATATGCGTTGGGTAACAGTAATTATGATCGTTCGATTGCACTGCCAATAGGAAATGAGATTCTACCTAATTTGTCCTGGCGATAGCATGTATCCGCTTGCATGTGGGAGATCCTGCCTGGCGCACACACATACTACATTGGGCGCATATGGCGAGAAGTCATGCCGGTGATTTATGTTTATACTAGTGGACCCGTGCGTGAAAAATTCACGCAATAACCTATACGTTTGCTTAATGCCTCTAGGCCGGTGCGGAATCTCCTGTTCTCTTATTTGCTTCTTAATTCTCGTCTTTTCTTCATTGATCCTTTGTCGTGCTGTCATCCTTAGGTCTTCTATATAGACAGGCAGAAGTAACATCTTGAGTAAAACACTCTAACCAACTTAAACAAAATGGCAGCTTATATACCGTGCAATGTGTTCGCTCCGTAGCAAAGATACCGTTGATACCGTGTTTCCACCTCAAATATCTGTTTCATATGAGGTGCTCAAATTTTGACTTATGAAGAGAAAACTGCTTCATCAGAGGAAATCAGTAAGCTAGAAGAAATAATTGTCTACTGCCCGTGTAAACTTATGTTTCGTCGGTTTCGTTGACAATTACATCAAAGTGGGAAGAATAGCTCATGCAATGAAATCATCGGTGGGAAGAAAATACGAATCAAGAAGCATGAGAGTGCCAACGGAAGCTTCAGACATCTTCAGTGCTACGGTTTCAGCTTCGGCAATGCAAGAAGTGCATTCAGGCATAAGGTCGCCCTATACTTTGCCGTAGATCGATGTATGGAGAAGCTAATACTCGTACAAATCAGACTAAGCGTGCGATGTCTTCATTGTTGGAATTTCAACTGTCCATGCTTAAGATACGTTTGCCATCTTCTGCAACCCGGCCTATTTTCTGCCTATCACTTTCAATGGAGCTTGAGAGGACAACCAGAGCCAACCAGACAACCTTTGCTAAATTCCGCCTATCTATTTCGTTAAGAGCGTGACACCGAACATATAAATAAATAACTATATAAATATATATATATATTTATGAACACACGACGGTCATTCTTAGTATTAGATAAGCAAAAGGTGGCCAGTGAGGACAATTTTTTTTTAGAAAGCGCTTAACCAGTCGCATGAGTAGCGTTACTTAATTGAAGCGACCTGTACCTAACAATTACCGCTTCAGAGTATCTACTTTTGAAAGTAGCTCAGCGTCAAAAAGTAGGCAAGTTAATGGACGAGAGAAATAAGTCATACTGTAAACAAAATAGGTAGATTTATTGGTGCGTTAGAGGTACGGACGTCAATATAGGTGAAATACAAGAAGTTACGCAGGTAATAGGGATAGAAAGGCTTATGGACAGAAAAAGAAGGTACGTGAAAAAATAAAGCGTAAGTCATTTTAAGGTAAAGAAGCAGTTGGGTCATGGGTAAGTGGTTGGTTAGAGGAAGATTAAGTTGTAAATATGCCAATGATACATAAGTAGGTAAGTAAGTAGGTATAATCTGAAACAGCAGGTAGAGATAAGGCGAAGGTATAAATACTTACTTATAAGGCAATAATGATAGGCATGAGAAATTTGAAATGTCTGCTGACTGATTTACGTAGTTTTGGATTGAAGATTGGAAAACTGCTGGCTAATTTTATTTTCCTCAGTACTGTGAATTAAAGCTGGCAAACTCACAATTTATATGTGTAATGGAAAGATAGCAAGTACAAGTTATTTTCTTGCTTGGCGTTATACGTAATTGAAAATTTATGTATACCCAGAATGCGCTTTTGTTGAGGATGATCGAAGTATTTCACGTAATGCTTACTTTATTCATATAGGAAGATACTTATCACTGAGAGATATGAAATTTAAGTTTGTTAAAGCGTTTGATATGTTCCTAATAATGCTGTTTTCCACCTCAAACACTGTGAAAAAACTGATATAAACATGAAATATTTGTTTGGTGGATTAAAATGAGGTAACAGCAGTTTTGACATTATACAGTACACCTAAAAAATATAAATATTGTCATCCTTAGTTTCTTCAGCAACAATAATGGTGTTTAAATTGCATTTACGATAAATTTATCTTCGTATAATGTATAGTATAGTACTATAAAGCAGGTCACGCAAAGTATAATAGTAGCTAGTGGAACTAAAAAACGGGTTTCCGAAACTCATGCACACCATTTTCATTTATGTTCCTCTAATATTTGTCTTCGTATTTTTAAATCTGTGTGTTTGTCCAAAGTGACCCTGTATGGAACGCCTCGTGGCGTAAGACCATCACCTGCGGTGGGGGCAAGTTTCAACGCTGTCCTTTTTGATGGACAGCTTACTCTAGAGTTTTGGCAATTTTCACATCTAGATCAACCCACCCGAATCCCTACGAAAAATTATGATCATTGCTCGACTCCTTAATTCTCCCTCTTTTTGAGTGGTTGATAAATATCGCTGGCTTAGAAAGAACGTGAACTGTATGTAAGTCATATGGTACGAAAAGAGTTGTACTATGATGAAACAATGCAATAGCCTTTGGTTTCTCCATTAGTCGTACGCAGCATATTACTTTTACATTTATTTATCAGTGTATCCCTCGATTTTACTTCTGATTTAGCAGTTTTCTCACTTTTCCTACAAATGCTATACTTTTTCGTCACTAATTTTGAAAAAAAAAAGTTTCAATACTCATGCTCAGGCAAGATATATGGCTGCGTTTGAGCCATCTTCTTGTACAGGGCCGCCGTCAAGTTTTTAATTTGTGAAATAGCATATAGATATAATAAACAGAATTTTACGAGTATTAGTCCCACATGAGGTGCATGCAATATCACAATTTAGAAAGCGTTCCTATATGGGGAGTAAATTTAATGCTGATTTGAAACATCTAAAATGTTTGCCCGTTCGTGGAATGTTTAATTATTTCTAACTGGCGGGTACCCCGGCCAATGAGAAAAAAATCATGCTGCACCGCACATTAAACAAGTAATATTTTCGTTTAAATTTAATGTATTAACTATAACCATTTCAGCTTAGTTTTTATATATATATATATATATATATATATATATAGAATATTTATCAGAATGTGCGAAATGTGTGAAGATTTTGAAAGCTTGTTTCAAGTCACTATGAGGTTAATCCTATACTTTCGTCGAACGGCTTTGTTTCTATTACAACCTTAATTTTATACATGACGGGCATTTTGAGTTATTGTATATAAAACCGATTTCTGGTGGATACAATTAAAATTGTCTTGTTGATGAAAAATAAATTCGAAATAATGTTGAATTAATCTGAAGTTTAGGTTAGTCCATCTGATAAAAAGGGTTATGGTCCTGGAAGGGTAACACACAGTTTGGTTGCTTTGGCTTAGTTAGTTCTGCCCTCCGAACATTTTTCATATCCTACTCATTTTTTATCTCTTTCCTTTTTGTACGTCCCCAGTAATTAGATATACTGAAAATAGTAACTGATACCGATTCTCATTTTTTTTGCGTACCGATCCTTTCCCAAAAAATGGTTTATAATTTTTTTTTCTGCAAAGTAACATTACATGAAGGCGTTTTTCAGCATTTTTTTTTACCATCTGAGTAAATTGCGGGCTTCAATTAATACTAACTTCTGTAGAACTATTTTAAAATTATATCATTTTGCCCAGATTTATTGAAAACAAATCCAAAAGCTACTACTTAGAAAATTATACAGGTAAGAAAATGCTGGATTCTTCTTTTAAAAAGCATGACAGATAAACGAGCTATCAGTAGTTGAGTGAACTGTAGAAATAATTCGCTGCTCGCTCTCTTTTTGGATGCGATACCCCACCCAACAGAAGAAAACCAGCATCGTGACTCCACACGCGTGAGGTGACGCGCATAACGTAACTTGGACTGCGTACGAAAACTCTCAAGCTAACGTACTAGACGTAATGAAGCTAGTCAATAATAATTATTGTTTGCCCGAATGCCTACAGTGAAATTTTAAGTTGACTTAGGATGTTCCTAAAGCTTAAGAAACGGTTACTGTCTCTACGGTTATTATTATTATTACATCCGCCGAGGAGGTAATGTTTTCGTCGTGTTTGTCTGTCTGTCTGTTTGGCTATTTGTCTGTCTCCAAGATATCTCAGAAAATTAGGAACCGATTTGGATAAAATATACAGGGATTGTTAGGTATGTTAGGAGGAACAGATGATTAACTTTTGGTGAAGATATATCCATCCGTTTGTTTGTTTGTTTGTCTGCCTCATTTTTATCAATGTCATAACTCAAAAAGTTACCGATGGATTTTGATGAAATTAACATGAGTTGTTAGGTATATAACGAAGAGTAAATGAAAATGACCAAATTTTGGTAACGATCCGTTCGTTCGTTTGTCACTGTTTTTAATTTTATGCTTGTTAGCACAATAACTCAAAAAAAAAATTATTGGATCTTTATAAAATTTAAAGGGGTTGTTAGTAATGTTAGAAGACATAAATGATCAAATTTTGGTGCAGATCGGTTTGTTCGTTTGTATGTTTGACTCATGTGTGTCATAACGTTTGCATGTTAGCAGTAAAACTCAAAAAGTTATGAACGGATCTTCAGGAAAATTGCAAAAGCTGTTATTACTATCAATAGACACAAATGATTACATTTTGGAGAATATACAAAGAAAATTATAGTTTCAGAGCCAATTTGAATTTTTTGCTACCGTTACCGGGCTTGGCGGAGGTATGCGCTCACAGAGTGCTCTAGTTATTATTAAAACTTCACGTGTAGCTGGGCTCTCTATGGTGTTCGATATTGTATAATTTTGTGTATGCGGTTATTATAAGGAAAATTTTTATATTTGGCTGATAAATCGATATTACCTCACCTATCTACGCTACATTACTTTGCTGTTCAAGATGTTAAGCTAATACTTTTGGACCTATTTTGATTATTGTTAAACCAAGAGAGTTTCGTATCTTCTGCAGTTCTACTTGCCTGCATATTTCATGTAGTCCCAGCATTGGACATAAACCTATTAGAAAAAAAAGGCATAAAATTCCTTGTCAAGCTGTCGCAGCGTTTATTTTTTTAAAGTATCTCTAAGTTAAAAATGTTTGCTCCTCATGAGCACTTTCTCTCATTCCTCGCAAATAGAGAGGAACATTGTTTGTTATCAAAAACCATGTAGAGTCTGATATTTACTGTGCCTCCAGTAAAAAATTACGTCTGAATCTCTCTTAGCTACCTATTCCATACTTGTGGCGGAAACTTCCGGTACATCTATGATAATCCTTAAATTGTGTTTTATAGTGATAAAGAGGTTCAGTAACGATCCAGCACTCGGCTTCGCAGATGTCTAGTGGAAGGTATCTCACAATGTACCCTGCACCAGTCACATTTTGTCAGTCAAGAACAGCGAACATCACGTCTATGGCGGTACATGGTAATCAATTCTTAGCTCGGCTTTATACTGCCCTACTGTGCATGTAACCGGTCATATAAGAATAATTTCAAAGAACTTTGGTTATAAAGTTAATAATGAAGTAATAGAAGATCCCAGCATCTTAATTTGTCTTGCAAGACCTTCGAGCTTTGGATACCACTACTACAACCAATCACTAAGCCCTTCTAGTTTCCAGAATTCTGTCAAGAATTGAAAAAGAGGTAAAAATTAACTCTCTGCAACGTGCAAATCCAGTACTTGTTTTTTTTTTTATGAAACATCGCGTTTAACTCCGGCTATGTTTAGGTCAAAGACGTAACCTAAATACGCAGAAAAAATTCCATTGTCCTGCCACGGGAAATAAATAGCGAATGCCCATTTATCCCTAATGAGGAAGTAGAGAATTTCAAGAATGAAACGTTACTCATCTATTATTGCCATTGATGGTAGAAAGTGTTTCATTGCATAAATTTTCATGTTTATTCAAACATAGAAGAAAGAGTTTTTACTATAGGAACATATTGCACTCATGCATGCACTGATGAGTGAATGAGGCATAGCTAGTTTTGAGTGAAAATGGTCAAAATCTGTCCATTTAGTGATTTGCAGCAAATGCTTGATGGACAGGCAAGATTTTGAGGTAGCACTTGTTAATATCCCTGCTGCTGTACTCTTAACAGAATTCTATGCCGCCCTAGACGCTGAAACCGTAAATCACCTTGCTGGGCGTTCAAAAATTATCTTAAAATATTAGACTATATTTGGGGGAAATGAAAGTCGTTCTTTTTTGTGAGGAATGAGATTAAGTGCATAACGTAGGAAATTTGAGATTTACCGTTTAGATAATGAATGAAAGGTGCGATATGCTCTTCTGTCAATCTACTCTTTTAATAAGGGTCATCAAAATTGTGGGGAGTGCCCGCTAGCAATCGGTGGCTGAGATGAAGTTTATGGCGCAAGAAAAGTCAAAAATTATCTAGTAAATATTTTGCTTCTACAGCTTGTCGACTGCCGTGACTGAAATTCAGGTTCAGGATCCAGTCTATATTTTGTTCTGACGAGGTATGGAAGATTTCTTAGGGGAGTAAACGCTGCTCTCTGCGCAAGATGGATCGATGAGTTGTAGTGTTTTGCAGCAATTTTTTTTTCTTTGACCTTTTTCAAATTGGTTAATAAGCGATGCGACGACCCTTTTTGAGCCTGTGTGTAATTAATGGTATGTAATGAAGAATTTATTCTTAAATAAATAGTATACGCCTGTTAAAATGACTGACACGTATTCGGAATTCGGTCTACGAGAAAATTTTAGGATATAAATTTGCGACATCCAAAATATGGTGTGATGATAGATATCTCAAATTAAATCAGCTGCATTCAATTTTCTTGCACACAATGGTAAAAAGCATCGGCGAAACATAAATTGTTTTTCTACGCCGATATTGATATTCTACAATATGGTTGATTTACTTCACTGTTACCGATACCATTCCTACATCTCCAATAGTAAATATTTACAATCTTTCTGTTTTTCTCCTCTTTTTCACCGAATTGCTTTTTTCATTCTGAGTTGTCTTCTACTGTATGTATGCATGGGTTCTTCTGTTTTTCATGACATGCTTCTACATACTTTCCTGGCTGCTCCTTATTTTTCTACTGAATTGGACACCATTGCAGTAGCTAATGAAGCTTTCATGCACTAGCATAGAATATTAGTATCTAGTGACAAGAAAACTGTACGAAATTGACTTTATTTATACATGTTGGTATAAATATTCATATTCTCTGGTGAATTCTAATAGCAAATACACAATTGTACGAAAAATGCATCGTATTCTATGTTACTCATATATACTGTTCCATTAGTTTTGTTCACTATTTTACGACACCTTTGCTTAATATATATATCTAGTGCAATAACTGCTGTTTTAGTATAAGGTGCTAACACCGAACTGTCAGTAATAAATTCCTATGACTTGGAAAAATAAAGTATGTGCTTCGAGAAGGGAAAATTGTGTAATTATATGCGGATATTTAAAATCGAACAGTAGCAATAGTCCAGATCACGTGACTGAATGTTGATCATTTTTCAATAAAAAATAATTTACTGAAGGTACACTCTGTGCGATGCGACAGTATAATCTCTCTGAAAATTATAAATCTCCTGCATGTATACCCTCTGGAGTTCAAGTTTACTGATAATTAATTTTTGCAGTAAACCTCCTGAATTATATAATGGAAATTTTGTTCTATGTTTTAGAACCGTAAAATGAGAGAAGAAGAAATAATCCTACTATAATAAAACGCATCGTATATCTACTTATTTAATTCGTTGCCGCATCTTAAAGAAGTATTGGCGAAAAATATGCCAGGTTGCTGATATCGTTATGTTGCGTTTGCTTGGAGATCGATGACCAGGTTACAGAAGAAGGCAAAGGCGAGATCCGTACCCTTTTATTATCTGATTGCATTTCTTGCTTGAAACAGTTCCTTACATCGAAACAACTAAGATATTTGCAGCTTCTCTTATTGCGGCCATGAATCTGATTTTATATTACCACTTTCTCCATGGATCGAAACATATGCATGCTTTCAGCTCACGACGTATAAATTCAGTAGCCGATCAACAAAGCACAGACGAAGTGGTGATATTTCACGGTGCAGCAGACACAATTAATTCTTACAGCTTGCTGTCTTCCTTTGACGGAAAATGTTCGCTTCAAGAGAATAATGAACTTAGATGCATTGAAGCCATGTCCTTCAGTATCTATGATATGTGACGGGAAATTAATTTAATTCCGCAATATTTTGCCGTTTGCTAATGTAAAAGTTTTTCTGCTCTTCTTCTAAGGTGGGGAACAATTATGCTGCTATAGATAAATTGCTATAGAGAGACTCATCTCAAATTTTGACAATTTTAGTTGGCCTTCGTTGCGTATTCTCCAGTTGCATATTAGTTACGGAAGACGGGTCTTCAAAAATTTCTCGCTGTCATTTTTTACAGCGCTGCAGGTACTCTAGTTTTTATTATTGAATTTTGTTAATTTGACGTCATTACCGCATGAACTGGAAGTAAAAAGTGATATCACGAGCGCTCGAAGATAAGTTTCCTGCATTAATTGCCTTCTAGATGATGTGTAGTAACACGCATGATTCTATACGTACGTATTTGAAGCTTGAAAACTAAGGTTAGGACGGTTGCAGTGACAGTCATGCTCCACTGAGACTTCGCTCTTGAAAAACAAAATCCTTTACTCTTTGGGTCACGATCAATTGGGTCGTCAACTTCGATCTAAGAACTTGCATGACTTGTTCGGCAATGCAGGCAGGAACTTTGGGTTCGTCGCTTTGGATTGTGTTGCCGGTGCCATAGAAGCAGCTCAATTATGCTGATTCGGCTGAAATCTCTTTTTTAGGGAATAGAACTTACTTTAGTTATCTCTGGTAACTGACTATAGGAGTCAGTGCCATGAAATTCGAATCGACAAGTCGAAGCCCCATGTTTGAAAAATCGTACAAGTCAAAATCCAAAGGCCGAATTTCACTGCCCAATCGAACGCGTCCTGCGTTGACAAACTGGTAAGACTCTGACTTATGTGATCTTTATAAAATTGGAATACTCATTTCTCTGACAAAATTCTTGGCTGTCCCCGATGCTAAAACCGCAACATAGATTCTAGGTAGGCAAATTTATACAATACTTACTGCAAACATCAGATTCTTCACTTTTTGATTTTTAGATGCCGTGACTATTTTGCCGATAAATTTTTGTTGATATCCCTATGTTTGCATTTTATCTTCTCTCTTAAACTTTGCAGATGCTTTAATACATATGCTCTGCAGAAGCCCGACGCGTTCATTGTTTGTCTGATGACATTTCCCTCAGAGTACATTGTTTTTAAGAATTCCTGTGTTTTAATTGCACTAAGACTTAGGAAGCATCAAACTTGCCCTAAGCAATGTATATCGAGCACTTAAAAATTGACTAATACAACAAGTGAGCTATCAACAACGATACTGCCGTGGACAAAATGTACAAGAGTGTAAAAATTAGGTGAAGGTTAGAGTCGTTCATAACTTCGGGTAGGTTAGGTGAGGGCAGGTCTAGTTTTTCTAACCACCTATTTTTTTTCAATTTCGGTCACGTCCTTTATAGTAAAGAGTGAATAGGGGTTAGGAGAGCTGCTTAGCTGATGCTGACTGTTAACCTTCCCTTGATTGGAAAATTCACTTAACTCAGTTGGGCAAACAAATGTCTGACTTGCTTAATTGGCCGATATTTCAATAATAACTTGGCTAAATATTCAAGTTCTGTACATATATCGAGTGAAAATATTCAAAGCATCACCATGAAGAATTGTGTTCATTTATTTGTTAGTGTACATATATTTCATAGTGCAGAAAGAGAGCTAGGGTTTGCTTAGGAATAATATTGATAGGAAGTTTCACTGATGATATGATAGCAATATATTTGTTTGTGGAAATATTTTAACTAACGTGGTAAATAAATATCGTAATATAAGAAAAAATGATCAAAAAATAATTTCTATAGCGGTATTCCTGTGTAGATTTGTTTTACAGTGGTTACACATGAGTTTATACGGTAACTTAGATATGGCGTCAAGACACCGTGGACTGTGTTCACAAAATGGTGTAGGCGATTAGGATTACCCCACTTCCATTACAGTGATAAATTGATAGCTTCGTATGACTGTCTACTGGGTAAATTTTTTAGTTCTTGAAACTATTGGAACTGTATTGATAAACAATGTTGAAATTGTTTTTTAAATTGTATTGTTTTCCACGTTGTTATCCACAGCTGTAGATATACTGCAGGGTTAATATAGCGCATGCATGTTGCTGTAGCTACCGTTATTGGTGACGCGGTAAAGAATGTAAATTCTCGTTATTGGAGTGAATGCATTAATTGAACGGGCGCGTACTCTTTGCCAGTCAACTAGCATAAGTAACAGGCATGTCTGAAGAGCGGGTGGATGCTGGTGAAAGTTTTGAAAAACAAAAATATGAAGGTGAAATAAGGATTTTTAGATATAACTTGCAAAAAACTGTACGTTTTCTTTTTCACACATGAATTGTTTGAATTATTCATGTAATTTTATAAGGGAGAAAACAACATAAAGTTTTATGTTACGTCGTGCTCATTTCAATCACTTTCATTAAGGTAATATAATCTGATATTGACTTTATCTTGTGCCAAACTTCATTGGTGAACGGTTGAAACTTTATATAAAGTGGCTAATTTAATGTTCAGGACTGACGCTATGTACTAATCGCAAATAATCGTACTCGATGAACACAATCGACACAGGCGAATGAGGTATACATAAATGTAAGCTGTATAGGATGAGCTTTCATTTATTTTCTGTGTTTCAGCTTTTATAGAATGCCGGTAGACTCTCGTTCATCACAAATTTACCATTTATTAATGTATTTAGTTCAACCTATTTTTAGCACTGAACTAGCTAATTCCTTATTTAAGAGTGATAATAATATTCTGGTCTTATTGTGTTTAAGCTGATCCAGTCGGAAAATATTGTGCAACTATGCGATATATCAAGACAATTGAGTAATATATATGTATTACAATGGTGTGGGATGACATTTTATTCCTTGAAATACATGAATAAATTCTTATCTAGATACAGTATTATGATTGTAATCGAATAACATACATTTCTTACCTGTCAAAAATTCTAATTTTCAAAGATCTTTGTCTGAACCGTTTTGTAAAGCCTTCCAGTTAACAAATCTCTTCGCTTGGTAACTGCGCTTGAAAAAAAAACCGCTTAGCCTTATTGATCCATAATTAGGGCTTACAGTTTCTTACATTTTTGTTCATTATAAAATTTGAAGTTTAAAGTTTTCAACACTCCTCCACACCTTATGTTTTTCATTCACTACATACATAAAAACTACTAACTCGAGGTGTATTTTTAGCTAGTTATTTGCATCGTTAAGGATACATTGGTGAGAGCTAAAACTATATTTTTGATTATAATCTCATCGTTTTTCAAAACTTTTAGCTCGGTGAAGAGCTATACAGCAAACAGTTCACGTTAAGTCCAACTTATTTTTCAACATAATTGTTAGCTTAGTCTCGATTTACTGTTGCACATGAGCTGCTTGCTCATCACAAAATACTATACCTTATATCAATTGCTACCGGGGTTTTATCCTATGACTGTGCCAAATGTACACTGAATTATTGGTGCCTAGTCTGGAGGCGGAAAATTTTATTTTAGTTTCCTCGATATCCGCATTGCTTTAACACACATCACAATTTCTGATCACATAACGCGGTTTGGCTTTTTTCTTTCGGTTCAATATCTTGGGCTAATGGGACGGTAAAATAATGAGTACAGCGAAGCGATTCGGCTGCAGGACACCTACGTTAACAGCTCACCCTGGTGGCATAGGTTGCAACTGCGTGTCTCGTTGTCCAGAACTCTGTACGAGTCATGAAAAATGCGCTCGCTCCTCCTTCTGTCTCGACTACGCCATC
>LQNS02277097.1:36968997-36993127 GCA_001587735.2 Parhyale hawaiensis | reverse complement strand
ACCTCTTCTCGCTCGCCATTGGCTGAGCCCTTAACAAGGGAGAGCTACTTAGGGCGGGGCTTTTATCTTTCGCCTAAATCTCCCTAAATAAACTTAATTCGAGGGAAAAAGTAGCACAATTGGAGACGTTGAGGCACAGTGCCAAAATACCAAGAGAGTTGACGGGTTCGAGGGCAGCCAGTTGAGGAGGGACAACTTATACTGAACGGAAAGCTTACTTCGGCTACCGCATCAGCTCTGTCTTCCTCCTCGCTCGCGTAAAAAGTACTGAGCATGTCTCAAGACCTGTTGCTCTGTGCGTCAACGTTGGATACGGTGGTCCCACTCGACAATTGCATCCACAGGACGTCGGCTTAGCGAAGCGAGTACTGATTATTATACCGACCCATTAGCCCAAGATAATGAACCGAAAGAAAAAGCAAAACCGCGTTATGTGATCAGAAATTGTGATGTGTGTTAAAGGAATGCGGATAGCGAGAAAGCTAAAATAAAATTTTCCGCCTCTAGACTAGGCACCAATAATTCAGTGTACATTCGGCACAGTCATAGGATAAACCCCCGGTAGCAATTGATATAAGGCATAGTATTTTGTGATGAGCAACTTGTACCTATCGCGACAGCTCATGTGCTACAGTAAATCGAGACCAAGCTAACAATTATGTTGGAAAATAAGTTGGACATAACGTGAACTGTTTGCTGTATAGCTCTTCACCGTGCGAAAAGTTTTGAAAAACGATGAGATTATAATCAAAAATATAGTTTAGGTCTCACCATTGTATCCTTAACGATGCAAATAATTAGCCAAAAATACAGGTCGAGTTAGCAATTTTTTTGTATGCAGTGAATGAAAAACATAAGGTGTGGATTAGTGTTGAAAACTTTAAACTCTAAATTTTTACAATGAACAAAAATGTAAGAAACTGTAAGCTCTAATCATGGTTCAATAAGACTAAGCGTTTTTTTTTCAACAGCAGTTACCAAGTGAAGAGATTTGTTAACTGGAAGGCTTTACAAAACGGTTCCGACAAGGATCTTTGAAATTTAGACTTTTTGACAGGTAAGAAATGTATGTTATTCGATTACAAGCATAATACAGTATCTTGCTACGAATTTATTCATGTATTTCAAGGAATAAAATGTCATCCCACACCATTGTAATACATGTATACTACTCAATTGTCTTGATATATCGCATAGTTGCACATTATTTTCCGACTGTATCAGCTTAAACACTATAAGACAATAATATTATTAGCACTCTTAAATAAAAAATTAGTTCAGTGTTAAAAATAGGATGAGCTAAATATATTAATAAATGGTAAGTTTGTGATGAACGAGAGTCTACCGGCATTCTGCAAAAGCTGAAACACAGAAAATAATTTAAAGCTCATCCTTCAGCTTACGTTAATGTATACCCCATTCGCCTGTGTCGACTGTGTTCATCGAGTACGATTATCTGCGAGTAGTACATAACGTCAATCCTGAACATTAAATTAGCCACTTTATATAAAATTTCAACCGTTCACGAATGCAAGAAGTTTGGCACAAGATAAAGTCAATATCAGATTATATTACCTTAAGAAAAAAGATTGAAATGAGCACAATGTAATATATAACTTTACGTTGTTTTCTCCCTCATAAAACTATAAGAATAATTCAAAAATTCATGTGTGAAAAAGAGAACGTACAGTTTTTTTTGCAAGTTATGTCTAAAAATCCTTATTTCACTTTCATATTGTTTTTCTAAACTTTCACCAGCATCCAGCTGCTCTTCAGACCTGCCTGTTATTTATGCTAGTTGACTGACAAAAAGCAATGCGCCCGTTCAAAGAATGCATTCACTCCAATAACGAGAATTTACATTCTTTACTGCGTCACCAATAACGGTAGCTATACAGCAGCATGCATGCGCTATTATAACCCTGCAGTAAATCTACAGCTGTGGATAAGAATATGAAAAACAACACAATTTCAACATTGTTCATCAATACAGTTCCAATAGTTTCAAGAACTAAAAAATTCACCAAGTAGACAGTCATACGAAGCTATCAATTTATCATTGTGATGGAAGTGGGGTAACCCTAATCGCCTACACCATTTTGTGAATAGAGTCCACGGTGTCTTGACGCCTTATCTAAGTATACCGTGTAAACTCATGTGCAACCACTGTAAAACAAACCTACAAAGGAAAGCCGCTATAGAAATTATTTCTTGATCATTTTTCTTATAATATGATGTTTATTTAATGTGTTAGTTAACATATTTCCACAAACAAATATATTGGTATCATATTTCTCAGTGAGACTTAATATCAATATTATTCCTAAGCAAACCCTAGCTCTCTTTCTACACTATGAAATCTATGCACACTAACAAATAAATGAACACAATTTTTCATGGTGGTGCTTTGAATATTTTCACCCTCAATCAAAACTCGATATATGTACACAACTTAAATTATTAGCCACGTTATTATTAAAATATCGGCCAATTAAGCGAGTCAGACATATGTTTGGCCAACAGAGTTAATAAGTGCATTTTCCAACCAAGGGAAGGTTAAGAGTCAGCCTCAGTTAAGCAGCTCCCGACTCTAACCTTCACCTAATTTTTACACTCTTGTAAGTACACTTAAGTTTGTCCAGTGCAGTATCGTTGTCGATAGCTCAATGTTGTATGAGTCAATTTTCAAGTGTTCGATATATTGATTAGGGCAAATATGTAATCTACTATATAATAATTCACGTCGTGTTTTTATTTATTTATATATATTTATATCTTTCCTGTCACGCTCTATGGGAATAAGATAGGAGAAAATTCAGATTTCAAAATGTAAAAAAAAAGTGGGTTACATTGCAATTTTTTTTCGGCGAAAAAAAGAGTGGGATACCTTGCAATCTTTTTCTTCAGTATTAGATAGGGGAAAAATACAACTAATAAGATAGGAGAAAATTCAGATTTCAAAAGGCGAAAGAAAAAGTTGAGTACCTTGGAATCTTTTTCTTCATTATTAGATAGGGGAAAAATGAGGAAGCCAGCGGGGGTTTTCCTGAAGGGCTAACTTACTGCCGTCATTTATCGTACGTGCACCAGTCATTTAATAACCCAATATGCCGTCATTTACAATNGGGGTTTTCCTGAAGGGCTAACTTACTGCCGTCATTTATCGCACACGTGCACCAGTCATTAATAACCCAATATGCCGTCATTTACAATGACGGCTCGGGACACTAGTAATATGTAATAAAGTATCTGCAAAACTTAAGAAAGAAGATAAAATGCAAATATAGGGAAATCAACAAAAATTTATCGGCGAAATAGTCACGGCATCTAAAAATCTAAAAGTGAAGAATCTGATGCTTGTAGTATCTAAGTATTACATAAATTTGGCCGCCTATAGAGGCTAGGTTGTGATTTTAGCATCGGGGAGAGCCACGAATTTTGTTGGAAAAATGAGTATTCCGATTATATAAAGATTACATAAGTCAGAGTCTTACCAGTTCGTCAACGCAATTTAAGACGCGTTCGATTGGGCAGTGAAATTCGCCTTTGGGTCTTGACTTGTGCGATTCTTCAAACAAGTGGCTTCCACTTGTCGATTCGAATTTCAGGTATTGACTCTTAATCTGTTACCTGTGATAATTCAACAAAGTTCTAGTCCCTAAAATAGAGAATTCAGCCGATTCAGCATAATTGTGCTGCTTAATTCTACAGCACCGGCAACACGACTCAAAGTGACGAAGCCAAAGTTCCTGTCTGCATTGCCGAACAAGTCAAGTGCTTAGATCGAATTTGACGACCCAAGCGATCGTTACCCAAAGAGTAAAGGATTTTTTTTTTTTCAAGCGCGAAGTCTCAATGGAGCATGACTGTCACTGCAGCCGTTCTACCCTTATTTTTCTAGCTTCACATACGTATAGAATCATGCGTGTTACTACACATCGGAAGGCAATTAACGCAGGAAACTTATCTTCGGGCGTTCATGATAAAACTTTTTTGCTTCCAGTACATGCGGTAATGACGTCAAATTAACAAAATTCAATAATATATATACTAGAGTACCTGCGCTGCAAAAAATGACAGCGAGAACTTTTTTAAGACCCGTCTTCCGATACCATAATTGTAACTGGAGAATACGCAACAAAGGCCAACTAAAATTGTCATAATTTGAGATGAGTGCTCTCTATAGCAATTTATCTATAGCAGCATAATTGTTCCCCACCTTGGAAGAAGAGCAGAAAAACTTGCATTAGCAAGCGGCAAGATATTACTGAATTAAATTAATCCCTTGCCACGTACCATGCATAGATACTGAAGAATGAGGCTTCAATACATCTAAGTTCCTTATTCTCTTGAAGTGAATATTTTCTGTCAAAGGAAGACAACAAGCTGTAAGAATTGTCTCTGCTCCTCCGTGAAATATCACCACTTTATCTGCACATGTGCTTTGTTGATCGGCTACTGAATTTATACGTCGTGAACTGAAAGCAAACACATATGTTCCGATCCATGGAGAAAGTGGTAATATAAAATCAGATTCATGGCCGCAATAACAGAAGCTGCAAATATCTTCGTTAATTGTTGCGATGTGAGGAACTGTTGCAAGCATGCAATGCATGCAGATAATAAATGGATAAGGATCTCACTTTTGCGTTCTTCTGCAACCTATATTCATCGATCTCCAAGCAAACGCAACATAACGATATCTGCAACCTGGCCTATTTTTCGCCTATCTAATTCTTTCAGAAGCGGACACGAAATAAACACACGATGAGTTTTATTATAGTAGGATTATTTTTTCTTCTCTCATTTTACGATTCTAAAACATAAAACAAAATTTCCAGTATATAATTCGGGAGGTTTACTGCAAAAATTAATTTCAGTAAACTTGAACTCCGGAAAATATACAGGGGATTTATAATTTTCAGAGACATTACTGTCGCATCGCGCAGAGTATAGCATCAGTAAATTATTTTGTAATGAAAATGATCAACATTCAGTCACGCGTACTGGACTATTGCTTTTGTTCAATTTTAAATATCACCTTACACTGTAATTACATAATTTTCCCTTCTCGGAGTACATACTTTATATTTCCAAGTCATAGGAATACATTCCTGACAGTTCGGTGTTGGCACCTTCTACTAAAACAGCTGTTATTGCACTAGATATATTAAGCAAAGGTGTCGTCAAATAGCGAGCAAAAATAATGGAACAGTATGTATGAGTAACATAGAATACGATGTATTTTTCCTGTAATTGTGCATTAATATTTGCTGTTAAGATACACCAGAGAAAATGAATATTTATACCAACATGTACAGATGAAAGTCAATTTCGTACAGTTTTCTTGTCACTATGATACTAATATTCTATGCCAGTGAAAGCTTCATTAGCTACTGCAATGGTGTCCAATTCAGTGGAAAAATAAGGATCGAGCAACTATGAAAGTATGAAGAAGTATGTCTTCAACAACGGAAGAATCCATGCATGTATGGAAGACCGCTCCGCATGAAAAAAAGTAATTCGGTAATGAAGAGGAAAAAACAGAAAGATTACATATATTTACTAATGCAGATGTACGAATGGTATCGGTATCAGTAAAGTACATCAACCATTTTGTAGAATATCAATATGGGCGTAGAAAAACAATTGATAATTCACCGAAGCTCTTTACCATTGGGTGCTACAAAATTGAATGCAGCTAATGTAGTTTGTGATATCAATTATGGCAGTCACACCACATTTTGGATCTCGCAAATTTATATCCTAAAATTTTCTCGTAGACCGAATTCCGAATACGTGTCAGACATTTTAACTGGCGTATATTGTTCATTTAACAATAAAGTCTTCATTACATACCATTAGTTAATTACACACAGGCTCAAAAAGGGTTGTCGCATCGCTTATTAACAAATTTGAAAGTCTAAGAAAAAAATTTGCTGCAAAGCACTACATACAGCTCATCCATCTCGCACAGAGAGCAGCGTTTACTCCCGCAAGAAATCTTTCATTACACTGTCAGAACCAAATATAGACTGTACCCTGAACTTGATCTTCAGTCACGACAGTCGCCAAGCTGTAGAAGCAAAATATTTACTAGACTATTTTTTACTTTTCTTGATCCATAAACTTCATCTCAGCCATCAATTACTTGCGTGCACTCTCCACCATTATCCACAATTTTTATACATCTTTATTAAAAGAACAGATTGACAAAAACGCATATCGTACCTTTCATGCATTATCTAAACGGTAAATCTCGAATTTCCTGCGTTATGCATTTAATCTCATTCTTCACAAACGAAGAACGACTTTCATTTCCCCTAAATATAGAAAAATATTCTAGTAGTCGTAGAAGTTTTACTAGCGCTTCAGGGGCACACTACCTATATCGCGCCGAACTATTCCTGTGTTTAACCACAGGCTCGTGCGCCAACTAGGGCTCGTTTTAAATTGTCAATGATTTTTGTCTCGGCTTCTCTGCCGGTAGGTCTCAGAGTGGTCAGTGCGCTACTGACATGAGAAAGGCGCAAGTTGAGCATCTCCAACCCCCGGGCGCGGCTGAACGCTTTCGCTCGGCTACGCCGCACAGGGGAAGGAAACGAAATACAAGAAGGAAAGGAGTTTAGCGGGAATAGGTCAGCCACCTCGATCAGCAGCAAGACCTCCCGAAACAGAAGGGGAAGTATTGAGAGCCTACCTAACTTTACAAAACTAACCTCGTCAGCAGGAACAGCGGCAAGTTGCAACATCCCCTGCGGAGAAGGCACTCGGGACCCTTGGGTGCGTGATGCCCAAACATATTGTGGCAGGGAAAGGGCCCGCCACAATATGCCCCTGAGGGCACAAATATTCTAAGATGATTTTTGAAACTCCATAGAAACTCCACAGAAATTTATTTGTCCAACATCAATATAAAACAGTGTCACAGTTAGAAGATAAAAACAAAGGTGACAAAGGGTCGCTCAAGTCTCATACGCTTCTAGGACCTAAAGAATAGCCTCCCATGCATCAATGACAAAGAGACGACAATAAAAAATATATAGCGAAGAACGCATAGCACCTACTCATAGAGCGTTCTAAAAAAAATGCATTGCTTTGCTTATTACTAAATTTACAATGTAATTTTAATAAATCTAACAGAACCTAACACTAAATGCCGTACAGAATTGTGTATCTAAAAACTTTTTTAAGTGTGTGGGTAGTCATTGGTCTCAGTAGTTGCTCATCGGCGTCATGCATTAATTAGCTTCACTAACTGAAATACGGTACCGTGCTGTAAAATGAATTTCGGCCTTCTATTGCGTAATTGTGTTGCGGGACCAGAGGGGAAAGATACTTATCATATAAAATTTGTCATGATATAAAAACTTATGAGCAAGCTTAAGTAAAAAATATCTATATATGTAGTCAAATTGCATTAATCCTAGGGCTTTGTACATTTCGGTTACATGTAATTCAGGTACATAATTAATGGATTGAACTTTCACTATTGCACGTAGTATATGATTCATCAACATATTAATGCGATGCTTGAAAGAGGGTGCTACACCTCCCCATATCTCAATACAATAAATCAGATTTGGATAGACAACAAAATATAAATCAACTAACGAGGACAAGGGGAGCTTTCTAGATATACTACGGAACATTTCAAGGGCTTTGCTCAAGTTTAGGCACACGTCGCCAATGTGTCTAGAAAAAGACAGTTTTGAGTCCAAAGTAACTCCCAGGTACTTACTCGGAGAAAAAAAAATTCTAAACCGTATTTGGGAGGATCGGTACGAAGAAAACTCATAATCAGTATGAGCTACTTTTTTCAGTATATCTAATTACTGTGGACGTAGAAAAAGGAAAGAGGTAAAAAAAATAAGTAGGATATGAAAAACTGTCCGGAGGGCAGAACTAACTAAGCCTTAAGCAACCAAACTGTATGTTACCCTTCCAGGAGCACAATCGTTTTTATCAGATGGACTAACGTAAACTTCAGGCTAATTCAACATTTTTTCGAATTTAGTCTTCGTCAACACGACAATTTTAATTGAAACCACCAGAAATCGGTTTCATATACAACACAATAACTCAAAATGCCCGTCTTGTATAAATCTAACCTTAGGTTGTAATAGAAACAAAGCTGTTCGAAAAAAAAGTACAGGATTAACCTGATAATGACTTGAAACAAGCTTTCAAAATCTTCACACATTATGCACTTTCTAATAAATATTCTATAAAAACTAAACTGAAAAATGATTACAGTTAATACATTAATTTTAAACGAAAATATAACTTGTTTAATGTGCGGTGCAGCATGATTTTTTCCTGCGGTGGAAAAACAATAAACAAAGCATGATTTTTTCTCATAAGCTGGGGTACCTGCAAGTAGGAAATGATAATTGAACATTCCACGAACGGGCAAACATTTTAGATGCTTCAAATCAGCATTAAATTCACTCCCCATAAGAACGTTTTCTTCATTTCCATAATAGCAATATTTGAGTGTCACATTTTTAAACAGAAAAATTATAAAATACAATATTTTATCCACTTTTCTAAACCGCATTAAAGTAAAACGTATCATTAATTTTGAAATCATAATTCTGGAACGTAAATATGCACGGACCATGGCTAAAAGACAACGTTGCGATCGCTGGCCTCTTTCCATCACGTTTCCCAAGGCCACAGCCTGCAGCATAGCACAACCTCACGCGACATGGGTGTGCCAAGCATTGAGTCAAAGATTCCTAGGTATTTACAACCTTGACTAGTTGAGCCACGAACAGACACTGCGGACACACTGTCGCCAAGATATGCTCACTTGTTTTCTACAACGACCTGCAGTAAGTTAAGCTGAAAAACTTATCAATTTGATAAAGTACAGTCATGATGAGAAAGAACATAGAATGAGAAAATAATATCTTATGGGGTTTGTTTGACCCAAGCTGCAGTAACTTCTTATTCTGAGGTCTTTGTCATATTGCATGCACCGCATGTGGGACTAATACTAGTAAAATTTTGCTCATTAGATCTATATACTATTTCACAATTTACAAAATTGACTAGCTATCTTTCTATTAAGCATATACATTGTGAGTTTGTCAACTGTAATTCACAGTACTGAGGAAAATAAAATTAGCCATCAGTTTTCCAATCTTCAATCCAGAAATACGTGATTCTGTCAGCAGTACATTTCAAGTTTCTGCCTATCATTATTGCCTTAAAAGTAAGTACTCATACCTTCACCTTGTCTCTACCTGCTGTTTCAAATTATATGTACTTACTTACCTACTTATGTACTTACTTACCTACTTATGTACTTACTTACCTACTTATGTATCATTGTCATATCTACAACCTAATCTTCCTCTAACCAACCACTTGCCCATTACCCAACTGCTTCCTTACCTTAAAATTACCAACGCTTTATTTTTTCACGTACCTTCTTTTTCTGTGTATATCAGCCTTTCTATACCTATGACTTGCTCAACTTTTTGTCTTTCACCTAATGACGTCCGTACCTCTAACGCATCAATAAATCTACCTATTTTGTTTACAGTATGACTTAATTTTCTTGTCCATTAACTTGCCTACTTTTTGACGCTTAGCTACTTTCAAAAGTAGATACTCTGAAGCGGTACCTCTTAGCTACCCATGCGATTGGTTAAGCGCTTTCGATATTAGAAAAAAAAGAAATTGTCCTCACTGGCCATCTTTTGCTCATACAAACATAAATCACCGGCACGACTTCTCGCCATATGCGCCCAATGTAGTATGTATGTGCGCCAGGCAGGATCTCCCACATGCAAGCGGATACATGCTATCGCCAGGACAAATTAGGTAGAATCTCATTTCCTATTGGCAGTGCAATCGAACGATCATAATTACTGTTACCCAACGCATATCTTGCCTTTTCCCCTATTATTAGTAGACTTACTGTATGTATTGTGGATACATGCTTCATATAAACAAGAACAATAGCCATCATGTGCATTGCTTTTTCAGATACAAGCGTAAGTGATAATCTGACTCACAGTAAGCTATGATGCAATGCGTGTATATATACGAAATTATTCCTAATCATAATACATATGGCAGACTGAAGCAATGACATATGAACATTGGTAAAGTCATTGAATGGGAAAATCATGGAATGGTAAATTCATCGAACGGTAAATTCATCAAATGGTAAATACATTGAATGGTAAATTCAACGAATGGTAAATTCATCGAACGGTAAATTCATCGAACGGTAAATTCATCAAATGGTAAATACATCGACTGGTAAATTCATCGAACGGTAAATTCATCAAATGGTAAATACATTGAATGGTAAATTCAACGAATGGTAAATTTATCGAACGGTAAATTCATCAAATGGTAAATACATTGAATGGTAAATTCAACGAATGGTAAATTCATCGAACGGTAAATTCATCAAATGGTAAATACATCGAATGGTAAATTAACGAATGGTAAATTCATCAAAGGGTAAATTCATCAAAGGGTAAATACATCGAATGGTAAATTCAACGAATGGTAAATTCATCAAAGGGTAAATTCATCAAAGGGTAAATACATCGAATGGTAACTGCTCACTTTCAGTTGGGAGAGCAGAATGCACGCGATATTGAACGAACCGATCAGATGGAGTCCGACGGGCATGCGCGCGACATAGAATACGCGCGTGTGGAGGTTACGTTCGTTAGCTTTGAGTTGGTAAGTCACTTTAGGGTAGGTTAGGTAGTGTTAGGTTTATTAGGTAAGTTTTTGTTAGGCAGGATAGGTTACGTTCGGATATTCTAGGTTGGATGAGGCCATATAGGCTAAGCTATAGATTCCAGCACCATTCATGTGGTGTGTTAATTATTGCTTATTCCAGTTCGAACGTATTTCACGCACTGATTCCGATTCGTGCTTATTCAAATTTGCGCCTACCTATTCCAGTCGCGATCGCTTCAGATATCCTCCTTCAGTCTTGCGTGCATTCAGCTCCAATTAAATGAAAGTGAACAGTTACCATGCAAAGTTTTTAGCATTCGATGAACTACCATTCGATATGGATTTACCCGCGATGAATTTACCACCTCCCGTTGCGCGCATGTTGATCTATCTCCCTGAAAACGGCCAACTCTCTACATAGCTCAGCTGACCCCAAACGTTTCTACTTTCCAGCAGCTATATGCGAATATATCATTGCAGAAGATTACACCGAGCAATGCCTTCATAAAATATTCTATTACGACGTGCATTTTGCCCAATATGCACGTGAGTTGTGCTTAATTTGAAGAACACAAGCTACGTACGATTGGGCTAATAAATATGAATTACGACAAACCCTAAAGTGTAAAACACTATAACAGATCGGAAGAAAGTCGTACAGAAATTTTTCTCGCAGAAAATCCTTCATATGTTCTCGCAAGACAAAATGAACATGACTTATAAATATTCCAACTCAGGGAAGTTCCGTAATCAATAAGTGAACATTTCTGATGTGACGATCATATTCGAAACCGTTTGCAGATAAAGAAGAATAAAAGTTACTTCTCAGGAGATGAGAGCTGGATAAGAGTTAGCGCCAATTCTTTACGTCCCGAATAAAAATCAATGACAGAACACATTGCATAATAACCAAACGGTTCTCATAGGTTTCTGTGGGCCAAGAGCCTGTACACACGCTAGCCAAAAGAACGAGTTTGCTCAGCTAAACGTCTGAACGTTTTGTTCAGCCCTCGTAAACACACTTTGAATTTCCCAAGAAAAATGTTTGCCCAGCAAGTGCCGTTAGCTAAGATTCGGAAATCTTTTCACAGAAGGAGGAATTACAGCTCAAATTCTTTACAAGTGTGTGCTATTTAATGCACAACAGCAACGCTTTCGAAGGCGGAGATGACAAAAGTCGCTCTTTCGACCAGCATGTGTACCAGTCATAAAATGCTTTTACCCAAAGCAGGGTTGTCGAATCAGAGTTGATAGGAGTCGGATATTCTTTGGAGTCCGTGGAGTCTGAGTCGGAAACTGGTTAGACCAGGAGCTGGAACTGGAATCGAACTTTGACCATCCGACTCCGCAACGCTGATCCAAAAGCAGCTCTCACTCAGCCCCTATACCAGAGGATCCGCAGCCGGGGGTGCTCGAGAAATGTGATGAGTTTGACTTTGTACCCAAATACATAGTTGTGTAAATTAGCTACATTCTGTATCATCAGATGAGTTATTATTTTTGTGGGGGTGCAACAACAGGTTGGAAGTTTTCTGAGGGATAGATATATTTGGGAATGACTGCCCTTTACAATAGAAATCTCAGCGTTTATGACTCGTCGTCATGACTTCTCTCTTAGGGAATCATCTTTATTTTTTCATAAAATAGAATGAGCTCGACTACAAGCGACTACAAAAAATTCTAGCAGTGCAAAAATTTCAATTCTACAGCAAGTGAGCTACCGATAAGAATATACTGAAGCAAACAGAATTTTCTAGTAAAATATTCATAGCATTTTAGGAGGAGTTTGGAGCTGAGAGTTGATTGCAGCAGACTTTTACCGTAATCAACAGCTGCAGCCAATCACGTTTCGTTGTGAAAACAAAAGAACATAAGACTGTTAATTATAAGTACTATATTTAGCACGAAGAACTATCCTCTTTGGTTGCATTCACCAAAGATTTCTCTGTGTGATAAAGCGATGCAGAATAAGCCATGACTTTCCAGTTACTATTTCATAGATTCACACAACTATTTCGCACGCTAAATATGGGGGTATCAGGGTGATGAGCTCCGGTCGACATATTTATCAATTTACGACTGTATACTTTATGGAGATTTCATGTGATAACCATACATAATAATGGATGAATTTACAAAAATGTACGAACCTCAACCATCTCTCTAGAATGACACAGCAAATCCACAGTAAGTGAGTGAAATAACAACGATGGTTACACAGGAGAAAAACAATAAAAATAGGTATATTTCTTTACAAATAACGGTGATATTTCGATAGAGCAATATAGTGATGCATAATTTACAGCAAATTTGTACTACGAACAAATCGCACTAGCAGATCTTGTTACCAATCGTTCATAGCTATAACTTCCAAATTACACAAAATTGTCGGTAAACGACCGTAACACATAATTTCTTGTACCATTACTTGATGAATAACACGACCACAGCGCGGAAAGTATACAACATACAACAAGACCATTATAATAGTTAATGCCAAAGCACCAAAACAAAGTTGGGTTCTCCGTACGAATAGCATTGTTTGCAAGTCGAGAATATCTTACACTCGACGGTATCGGGTAACTCACGAGCCACCAGTAACTACGGCTTATGTATTTCAGCGCTGCATCAGCCTTTTTTATACAGCAAATATGAAAGGTTATCATGAAGGTGCAGAGCTGAATACATTCACATAAAAGAATATTGCTGGAGGTGCCGGTAACACGCGATGCTTGAGACCGCGTTAGAAAATTTTGCGCGTTGTAAGATTTGCCAAGATTTCCACTTATAAGTTACTTCAAGCGTAGTGAAAATATGTACAAGGGGAGGTTCTTAAGATGACTATTGTAACGTGATTTAGAAGTTAAATATTCTACACTATCAGAATTCTTTTCATTTCGTTTTCACCACTCAGTGTCTTGGGTTTCTTTTCATTACGATTAATAGACAGAATAGCTGCAGGTGTATGCAACTTTACCTTGAACAAAGAATATATCCGTCTGCAGCCACAGCAGCTAATAAGAAGCACAAGTTGCAGATGTAGCGTATCAGAAAATCCCTTAATTTTAAAGCTTGTACAGGAACTATCGGCTGAAGGTACCTTGCTCTCATCCATAGGCCCGAGCGGCTGTTTTTTACGACCACTTCGCTTCCTACTGTCTACACACTTCGACTGATTCTGCTCAGTGTTGTTCTTTTTCTTTCCTGACTTCTACCCATGCATGGTGATCCTGTGAGGGAAGTGAGAACACTCCCATGCATGTGTTTCATATTTCTTTCGACATATTATACCTCCCTTCCCCTTCGCACCACCAACTGCAGGTCCAAGGAGACATAAACTGCTCACGAACTTCAAGTAGAAATAGCAAAGCTCTGTGCCTGCCCACATTCTCCAGCTCGGCCCTTGTGCGATATCTCTGCATTTCAAGTTCAGGAAATGAATACCATGGATGAATTATACTTCCTTGGGCTCCGTAATAAAGTGATAGGTAAGCGACGCATATAGTTCTTTTAAGAGGTTGTGATGTTGCGGAGGCGCGCAAAAAATAGCACTATTATTCTACGGAAACCTAGATCACTCAGGTTTCCCCGGCGATGGTACAGCAGCAGTACAGGATGAAAAGTAACTGTTCTTCACTGGACACTTTATTCACACAGCTCCTTTCTCCCACAAAACAAAAACTTGTAGAATAAAAGGTTCCGCAGTTAATCTTCGCACTGAAAACAAACGGACGCCGCACTTTCACAAAGGAGTCAGCTGCAGAAAACACAGAATCCCGCTAAAAATCTTCAAATTACAGCACTGGCCCCAAAGCAAAAGTGGAACCAGGAGCAGTTCAAACGTTGATCGAACAGCGCCATAGCGGTTTCGATGCTCAGGATCTCATGATGAGCCCACGCACCTGGCGACAATAAAAAATTGAGAGAACATAGTCGCCAGGCGCATCTATTACGATAGATGACCAAAATGCAGGGGGAAGGAAAAGTGTTGGCGGAAGAGAAAACCTATACTGGCTGATGACCACCATTCGCAGTCGCAGAAAATCGAAACCAGAGAAATATTGAATTACAAATAAATCAGCCGGGTTCCAAACCACTGCGAAGGTGTTCCAAGGAAAGGAAGAGACACATAGCTTGTCGATACAGACTCGGAACTGATGTACGAGGTGCCACCGCACTGGATCACCGCCCATGAGCGCAAGTCAGGAAAGAAGAAACAGAATAAAAAAAGCACCAGTTAGAACATGAAAGTGGAAGGAAGTAAAGCGGGCACGAGGTTAAGAAGTTCAGAAAGCCTAATTCAAGAAGAATTGCTCATGAATTATATCAGAATGGGTGGAAATAAATGTTACCAATAAAGGGAAAGGGACTCCACGAGAACCTAACCAAGAGCAAGGGCCAGGTGATCGCGTCGCAGGTTCGACCGTAATTCTCAAAGCAGGGATGGACAGACCTAACTAGGCTATTTTCAAATATTTATTTCAGGTTAGTATGGCAGAGCAGCAAAGCCTGACCAGACGGTAATAAAAGAAGCGGCATCTGTCCTTTACCAAGCAGGAAGAAGTGCTAAATTGTCTCCAAAAAACGCATAACGAAAAATATTAGTAAACATCACACGTATACGCTACTTCATACGAGGCGGTGCCTTTAATGCGTACTAAGTCCAAATAGCGATACAGTGTTAATGCGCTAACAGGTGGCAACCACCGCGTGAATATGTACTATAATAAACGCACATAGATGAAAAATCACTCACCCGCCGCTGAAAGAAGGCAAAAATAAACATTATTAATAATAACGTTATTATCAATGTTATTGTTGCCATTATTATTACTTCTCTTATTGACACTGTTATTTCCCAAAGCGATGAACACTAAACGTTATGATAGAACTAATCATCTAGGGCACTGGATGGTCTACGCGTTCACTATCTCTCTATGTGTTTCGGCTGCATCACTTTTTCAAATTAAGGAACAAGTCAGCCCTGAGCTCAGACGTTTAAATTGAATTTCTATATTATTCTCTTTCTTTTCCAAATCCACCATTATGCCTGAAGCATCACTGTACCTACCATACAGTACTGACTTCAAGAACCAATCTTGTATTAAGAAATATATCCATTTGTTCGTCGTGTCTTTTCCATCTTCCAGATCTACTGTAATGCATGATCGAGGCATATTGTAAATAGCACTACGTACAAAAATAATTTGGTTCAGTACTGAACAATTCATGGCTTTATTATATTCATTCCAACTACCCTTACAGACCCACAATGACACCTGAGACATCGTAGTACTAGCATTAAACATAAAAATATTTTAATCCATCCCACAGTTAATAAATTAATTGCTCATATAGTTTCCATTTTCCTTACAGATCCGCCATGATGCCCAAAGCTTCCCTCCTGAGCACCAGCTCTTCTCCTCCGTCTTCTACGGCGACGGCCACGCGGCCCAAACTTGGCTTCAGTATTGACAGCTTAGTCGGCCTTACAGAACCGACGAAACCATCGAGGACGTCAAAGCCAAACCGGCAGTCAGGAAATCAGGCCAAGCATCAAAAAAGTCAAGGAAACAGCGGGGTGGCTGAGACGAACGTGACCGACTACGGCAGGCCAGTTGCAGCCGAAGACGTACCCAACGATTACCGAGGGGAATTCAGAACAAACTTATTCAACAACGATGACGTCCGAGATATGCAGCATCAGATGGAAAACATTCAACAAGCGCTTTATCACATAAATCGTAATAAAAGAAGTAATCAACATTTATCATCGCCTTCTAATTCGTCGCCTTCTCCTTCTCCTCCGTCCAGAAAAGCTCAATCCCCGAAATGTAATACAAGAAAGGGACTTTCCCCGAGAGGAAAAACACCACCCTCCTCACCAACGATTCTTCAACGAACCTTGAATAATTCTGCCGCCCACCATCCTACGACATCGCCTCCGGCAGCAGCTGGATCACCAAGACCAACTCATTCTCCATCACTTTCTTCGCCAGTAGCCAATTTGGGAGGTACGACATTGCGCATCCCAGAACCGATACACCCCTTAAATTCAAGTCCTTTGCCATTGTCTTTGCCAAGCACCCTCACGAATCACCTGGCAAGTCCCTTATCCAATCCCCTTAGTTTTCCTCCGTTCGGTCTTCCTCTCGCAGCATTACTGCCTCAGATACGTCCAGGATACTTACACCCATCTCTGGCTCCAAATATATCATCGTCACAGGATCTCCACAGTTCCATATCCCCGAGCGAGACAACGTCAATACCATCGCCAGGTCTGCCAGGTGCTGCTGGTTTGTCTTCCGTGGGCGTCACAGTCGCCACAAGCAGCGGTCTTCCACCTTCTCATCTCACTTCCAACGGGCTGACATCCAACCCTCTTATTCCCAATGGCCTCGCGTCGAATGCTCCCTCGACTCTGATGCAAACAGCGTTACCGGCCTCATGGGGCCCTGCTGGGCAGGGATTTAACGCCGGAACGTTTACACCAGCAGCAATTGGGCCTTCTCTTATCGGACCTCACGGGCTAGGAACACCACTGCCACCAGCTAATCTTCCGAGACAGTATCCAGTGTACCCGTGGTTACTCACCCGCCACAATCGACTTCTCGGACATCGGTTTCCAGGTAAGGAACTATAATTATAGTATAAGCTTTCGAAAATACGAAATTTCATTGAGGGCCCTAGAAAAATACGGGCGTAAGCGACAGGTTTTTCTAAAGTTTTGTTTTTTGCTCCATCGGATAGTAGAGCTTGAGACCTGTCGTTCTGTAAAGTCAGAAAGACGTAAATCTGAGTAGAAATGATCGAGAATCGTATGTAAAGTGGATTATTTTGTACTTTATTACACCAGGGCATTGTCTTCAAGTAGCTCTCCTGTATATTTTAAAAAGTATCGTTTACGCCCCTATTGTTCTAGGGCCCTCAATTTCGGTTCCTACACAACAACTTTAGTCATCAAAAATAAAGCAAACAGAAAAGAACTGCATAGTACCCACTGCACTGCAGCTTTCGTCATAAGAAAAAAAAACACAAAATAACTGCATGTATGGTACGTCACTGCATTGCAGCTTTAGTTATCAGAAATAAAACCAACACAAAGGTACTACAAATTGTATAGGTCAAGGGACTACAACTTTCGTTATTAGAAATAAAACCATCACAAAACTACAAGCAAAGTCACTGCACTGCAACTTCAGTAACAAGAAATAAAACTAACAAAAAACAATTCCATACTGGGTTAATGCACTGCTACTTCATTCATTAGCAACTGTGCAAAAATCATACAAGCTAGGCATCTAGCTGCACTGCATGTTGTTATCAGAAAAAATCAAGTTCGGTCACTGTAAAGAATTAAAAATAATGTCAAAAATAATAACAAAATAATACATAATATTAAATAAAACAATAATAATAAAATATCAAAAATAGAACAAGCAAAACTAAAGGTCACTGTAGGGCAGCTTTAATTGCCAAAAACAAAAATCCCTGCAAAAGAAACGTAAGCCAGGTCACTGTATTGCATGCCATCACTATAGTACACCTTTTTGCAATTGCTTTTGGCCAATTTGCCATATATGTTTCACAGTCTTCATAAAAATTTGACAGAGTTTATTATATTTTTGACACATCTCATAATTTTATTACAAAAGAAGAAAACTGTTTGACAATTTGACATAACAGTTTCTCAGGGTGCTATCGATAAAACATTTTGATAATCTGCATTTCACTTTGATAATGGCCAAAATGAATATGACTATTCTGGAAATTAATTTGACAATGTCGAAATCTATATATAAGAAGGCGGATTATGTAAGAGGTGGCGGAGGACTGGAAGCCAGAAGTGGAAAGACAGCGAACCGGTGAGATGCAATACATAATGCATAACGCAAAATACGCAAAAGGCAAACAAGCGTGTCTTCGTAGTACATTAGAAAATATGCGCCCGCTTTCGGCATTGTGTGAGAAAGATTTGAATGAAACTAAGTTAATCAAAAGGTTTTAGCAAGGGTCAAATTACTTCTATGATTGACAACATTTTTCAAGAATAATAAAGAGAAATCTAATCATTGTCAAAGTAAGTTCCCATTTGTCCTTTTATCTTTATCATTGTCCTAGTGATATGCATTTCGTCAAAGTGTCTTTCAATTGCCAACATGTTTTGCAAGTTTGTCATTCCCAGAGTGTATTTTGTCAAACCATTTTGAATGGTGTCAAGGCGTAATGAACATTGGTTAAACTGTATTGCACATAGTCAAAATCAGTTGTTAAATTGGTCAAAAGCAATTGCAAAAAGGTATATAATAATGCGCTATTGTTTTTATGAAGCACTTCTGGCAAATTGTACTTGCGTTTCAAAAGTCATTAGCAACATCTGTTCATATACACAGGTGTTGCTATGTGCACTTTTGTTTGGAGCAACCAGCAGATACGTCTATACAAGACGCTTTAAATGTTCATTAATTAATGCTAGGCAAGATACCAGTTGACACGTTCCTATTAGCATAGTCAAATATTAGGCATAAGATGACAATGCAGAGCGTGCGGTTGTAGTTGCATATTAGTCTTCTTATAAAAATAAAGTTCAATGATTATAGGTGATGAAATGCAACTGAAATTATTACATTAGCTGCATTATTAACAGTTGCTCGAACTACGGTACTTACTTACCCTGCACAGTAATGTATCAGCTCTGCCTACATTAATTAGCGCTCATAGCACACTAAATATATGATAAAGCTTTTACTGCACATCACCTAAGCAGGTACCCATTTCATAGTCTCCTGCTCGATACGATCTTGAAATTACCATTCATTTCTTTGTGATTCGTTGTAATTTACATTATCGTTTGTTTACATTTTGTTTCGGCATAGGAGGTACCGTACCGTTCGTTTATCTACTATTCGTCTGGGTGTGGAAACTACCGTTCGCTTCTCTCCTGCTCATTTTGATGTTCGACAAGATAATTACAGTGCATTGCATTTCGATACAAAAATTACAGTTTTATTCCTATATGAGCAGCACAATTCATTTCTCAACGCTGGGATCCATGTCGGAAGTACTGTTCACATCTCTTCCACTCGTTTCTATCCCAGAGCCTCAGTTGATTTCTTTCCTGTTTGGTTGGCCATCGAGGTTCCCGTTTCAACTGCACGGCACGCCTGTTCCCAACCAGGCGCACAGCAATAACGCCCCGCTGCTTACCCATTATTATGAGAGAAGTCACGCACTCCGTTGATCTAATGCTTATAATGTACGAGAAAAGTGTCGCCCAGCGGCCATTCGCTCTCGTGTTTATACAGCTGCAGAAAAGCATACTGAAGCGTTACATTACGAGATTAATTTGTGTTGCAATGACGCTTGCGAGGCAAGGCAGCCAATATGCTCCGGTAGGTCCCGTTTTATTACTCAACCTCATGTAGGCTGTAAATCCAGACTACAATATTCTATCGTAAATTTCACCAGCGAACGCCTACCCTAAGCAGTCATTCGTTTCGATAGCTGCCTCTCAGTAGGTATAGTAGCCCTACAGAGGTGAGCTTTCAGGTGCTTCAATTTCATGGCTTCAGTTATTTGTTATTTCTTCAAGTGCGAAGGATTTTCTACAGAACAAGTTTTCCAATTTGACTCCATATCCCACAGCTATACTCGTAGGAATTAATATAATGCGTGTGTGTATGTGTGCATGACCGGTAAAGTTTAATGAATATTGATTTTATCGAAACTTCCAACATAATCTTGTCTTGGTGTGCTAGTACCTTCTTTTCGTACATGGCAAGCAATTGCGTTACTCTGGGCATGAATTGCTTTATTGGAAACTGCTTCACTTCCGGTGCGAATTAGGAACGTGGCAAAGCGGAGAAGAACTTGGAATTCTTACAGAAGTGGCATACATACTCTTGATCAGTAGCTCTATGGTACAAGGTGCGGCGGAGGATTTACAGTAACACGGGGGCAACATATTTCTAGCGTCTTCGGGCAAGTGCCCCTAAGACCCATCCTAATCGTAATATCTCTATGCGATTATCTGCCATTATCCGATGCCACCCACAACTGACATCAGATAGATGTCTATGATTTTATGATAGGGATATCCCGTAGACTGCTCTATTTACCGGAATAGGAAGTTAGTTCGACAGGCGTGTGTTGTGCTGCAACGCCCAAAACAAACCAACTATATGACACCCTATCGGCCACATCCCCGTGTTCAGGCCAGTTCACACGTCAGTCTTTTGAACTACGTTGCTGCTTGACAGGGTTCAAATGCGCTGCTGTTTCATTTAAAATAACGGAAATGGACGCAGCGGCTTTCTCCATTTCGAATTCACTTTAAATATGACCCGAAAGTTTACCAGTGACACTTGCTAAAAAAAGTGACGACGAATAGCATTTTAACACAATATTTTTGTGTGCACAAGGTTGTGAATAGGTCGGGACACGACGACATTCGGACATATGAAGTATGAGCGCGCGCGCAAAAGCCTAAAGTGTGAACGGTCCTATGTCCTAAGTATTTCACTTTGAACTTGACCTTTCACGAGTCTTATATCGTTTTCTCGAGAAGATGAAGTTTCGTAGAGATCCGCAGACATCCATAAGGGGTTTATGGAAGGCTGGGGCTATTATAGGCTGTGCAACCTATCAGGTTGCATGCAGTAGGCCGCGGCTGCGCGAACGTGATCCCTATGCCCAATGAGCTATGACTCAAGCTACGAATATGTCTCCCGAAAAGTGGTCACGGAAACTGACGAACAAACCAGTGCACTGCAACAGAAAATTGAGCAAGCCGAGCAAAAGCCACAAAAATTACTGGGATAACTGTCTCTTTCGCTTGCACGAGAGAAATGGGAAAATGAAAAATAGGAAAAATAACGCATGGAAAACTAAAATGATGATAATTACTCAAGATAAATAATTCAGCTTTGGTCACTGCATTGACCAGGATAATGCAGTGCACTGTGCACCAGCTGCCGTTAGGTACGCTCTGCCGTTGCATATTCATACATCGATTTCCCAAGCCTTTATTGACAATCGCATCAGTTGTTCGGTAAGAGAATAATCCTGATGTAAAACTGATATTTGATTAATGTAATTATACGTTTTCGGTATGCGTGATGAAAACGCGCACTTTCATGAACAAGTACCGAATATATTAAGAACAATCTTGGGGTATGTGGATCAGCCATAAGTATCGTACGATTTGTCGATATTAAACCCCAAGAGCAAATAAAACAGGCTAGCTAACATCAATCTTTCTAATCATCATACACTCGACACGTCAACGAGAGAACAAAGTGAGCTTAGGGCGAAATCGATTCGATTTTCAAACGTTTCAATTTCGCCAATAAAATCAAACAAACTTTTTGTCTCACCGAATATAAAGGCAGTCACTTGAGGGCACAGCTGCGGACTATGTAACACGCACAAGTCACATCTATTTCAAGAATAAATCTTCTTATTCTATAACATATAGTGACCATAAGAGAGGAAGGAACAAGAAACAAGCAAAGCAAACAAAACTAAAAGCTCAAGCACAAGCTAGAGCATAGCCGGACACGAACACAACCAATAGACAAGTAAAAAAGAGATTAAATAAAGATAGTTTAGCGAAATAGGAGAAAGAAAGAAGCAAGGTAAGGACAGATGTCGTGAATACGTAACTAAGGCACACACTTGCACCCCAATGATACAATGTTATCAATAGTTTGAACAATATGCATATGTAGTAACAGGGTTGCACGTAGGAATATTCATTTCACCGGATCATCACAAAACACTCTATGATCAATAAGGACGCACAATCCATGCATGACTGTGCAGATCATGCAACAGTACAATTAATATATGCTCGATCTTCTCTGCAAAAGATTGGACGTATGATATACTATTATGGTATTCAATTCATTCTACCAACAATTGCTGGTTGCATATATTTTTTCAGGTTTGGTGGATACCTTTCGAAAAAATTCAACATTTCCACGAATAGTTAAAATCTGTATTGACAATTTCAAGTGCGGAGTCCCTCGAAATATGTTCATTTTACTGCCAGTAAAATTGACTTCTTCAAACATGGCAGCTTTTCCGAAACATAAAGATTGAATATTGTAGCTAGAGGGAATATAAGCCTAACAGAATTATTATTGAATTTCGAAGCGGTGGCGTCTTCAACTCTTAACCGAGCCTCGACGCACTGGTGCAGAGAACTGACCTAATGTCCCCTACACGCCTATCAAGCTATTATTGCCAAAAGAATTAGCATTAACATCATTATTATTATTATTAGTATTACTATTATTTTATAATTCTAATCACTAGAAACATTGCTATTATTGTTTTATTCTTATTACTATTTACGATCAGTACTGTATAACCCTACAAACTAGAAGAGAGGAAAAGGAAGGGACAACCAGTACCTAAGTCTAGAAAAAATGGGAACTCAACTGTGGAGGAACACAGCGGATGAGAAGAGCAAGCCGAGAAAGACAAAGAAGAACGGAACAAAGATTGTCAGTTCAAGCGTGTCCACCAAGTTTAGTGACCCAATTAATATGAACTAGATCGATTTCAATGTTTCTTCCTAAGGTCTTTCCGCTCCACGGTATCAACTAAAGCGTAATTAAAAATGTATTTAAGATGAATTCTGGGCTGGTTTGGTTTGAATAGTAACGCTAGGCTTCTACTTTGGGCAAATCTCACGAAAAATAACTACTTTGATAAGACGCGACTATCAAATGGAAGCTTTCCCTTTTCCATCCTATTGAATTTTGGGTGCAGGGATGAACTTTGAATTGTAAGAATTTGCATTCGATTGCATTGGTTCGATGACGAACGTTATTTGGTGCACAAAGTGCTGAGAATTACTAGCTATGGGTGATAAAGACCGGGTAAATTCTCGAGTGCCACCCTAGAATTTCAATACAATTGCATTGGTCCGAAGAGGTACATTTATCTGTGCAAAAAAAAAATCAAGAATTACTACTTACGGGCGAAGAAGATCGGGTTGAATCTCCCGCGCCACCCCATAGAGACGAGGTTCGACTTACGAACATCCGGACACATGAACAGATGGTGGCGCTGGCAATATTTATGGTTGTAATTGAATTATCCTATCCATCACGGACGGCTTACGGAAAGTGAAGATAGTAGCACTGTTGAATGATACGTAGCAAACGAATTTTTAGCATGAAAATTCATTATGACAAGTGGCAAGCGACAATACTGCTATAGTGCTTTGAATTAGTGGACTGGGGATAACAAGCACGAGCAAATGGATTTTAGGATACTAAGCAGAAATAAAAAGGCAAGGGACAAAACTCGCAGGGAGATCATTTTTGATAAAACCTAAGTTGAATGAATAAAAATGAACGTTTCGACTTACAAAGTCATTATCAACATCTGTAAAAAACAATAG